>PVJS01010407.1:0-48062 GCA_004027185.1 Glis glis | reverse complement strand
TCTCTCTCTCTCTCTCTCTCCCTGTCTCTCTCTTTCTCTCCCTGTCTCTCTCTCTCTCTCCCTGTCTCTCTCTCTCTCTCTCTCTCTCTCTCTACTTAGTGAGGCCTCTGCAACTTCGTGAGACCTGGTTTCAAAATAAAGTATAAAAAATAGGGCCGGGGGTGTAGCGTGGAGGTAGAACGCCCCTGCGTTCAATCCCCGGTACCTCAAATAAAATAAAATAAAAAAAATTTTAAAAATAAAATAGGAATGGGGATGTAGCTTAGAGGTAGAATGTCCCTGGGTTCAATCCCCAGTACCCCCCCACACACACACATTCTACTGTGAAAGATACTGAAAACACTCCTATTGGGCTGGGGGTAGAGCACGGGGGTAGAGCACTTGCCTAGCATGAGTGGGCACTTGGGTTCCATCCCCAGCACTGAAAAACAACAACAACAACAGCAAACCTGCCAAGCGATCAGATTTAGGGGAATGGCACCTCACCAGGCCAAACTCTGGGCTCCCCAAGCCAGGAGACTGACAGCCATGTGGCAAGGCCCTCTCAGCCCAAATCGTATTGTACCTGTGGGGAAACCCAAGCACAGCATGGGAAGAGTGAGTTTCATCCTCAGGTGTGAAGTATTCAGCCAGAGCAGCTGCTTGGTAACGGGTCCATGCCATGATCATTAATACCATTCTTTGTTGACAGATTCCAGTTGTTGGAATAAAATAATATGCTTCTAAAGGGGTGGCTGCAAGGGTCAGATGGTAATAGAAAGCATTTAAAAAGCATTTATAGGTATTCCACAAGAGATCCTTTGGGTATAAAATAGCTGCTGCTTAAACCCAGAGAGACAAAAAAGGGGGGGGGGAGAAGAAGAAGAAAATCAGCTCCGTGCTTTGGTAAGTTCCTTTTTCCTTTAAGAGTGAATTGTGGGATCAACAACCTAAAGATAAAAGCAAAAAATCATGCAAAACTTACAACAAAACACAGGGGCGAATCTTCAACACCTTAAATTCGGCAGTGATTTATTTGTTTTTCTTTGTTTGTTTTTTTTTTTTTTTTTTTTGCAGTACCGGGGATGGAACCCAGGGGCGTTCTACCTCCGCACTACACCCCCGGCCCTATTTTTTATGCTTTATTTTTGACCGGGTCTCACGAAGTTGCAGAGGGCCTCACTAGGTAGGTAGGTAGAGAGAGAGAGAGAGAGAGAGAGAGAGAGAAGAGAGGAGAGAGAGATAGATCGCGTGCACGCATGCGCGCTGAGGTTGGCCGCGAACTCGGATCCTCCGGTCTCCGCCTCCCAAAGTACTGGGATTACAAGCGTGCGCCACCACGCCCGGCTAGGGTATTCTATCTCTGAGTCACATCCCCAGCCCTATATTATTTTATTTTTTTTTTAATTTGAAACAGGGTCTCACTAAGTTGCTGAGGATCTTACTAAATTGCTGAGACTGGCCTTGAACCTGCAAGTCTCCTGTCTCAGTCTCCCAAGTACTGAGATTCCAGGTATGCACCACCACACCCAGCTAGCAGTGTTTTTGTAAATATGACACCAAAAGTACAAGTAACAAGAAGAAAATATAGATAAATTGGACTTCATCAAGATTAACTGCATCACAAGATATCAAGAAGGTGGAAACACCTACAGGAGAAAATATTTACAAATCCTCTATTTGATAAAGGTCTAGTATCCAAAATATATAAAGAAAACTTACGACTCAACAACAGAAAGACAACTCAATTAAAAACTGGGCAAAGGCCGGGCATGGAGGCAGACACCTGTAATCCCAGCACTTGGGAGGCTGAGACAGAAGGATCACAGGTTCACCAACAGGCTCAGAAACTTAGTGAGACCCTCAGCAACATAGCGAGACCCTGTTTTCAAACAAAAAATAAAAGGGCTGGGGGCATGGCTCAGAGGTAGAATGCTCCTGGGTTCAATCCTTGGTACCAAAAAAAAAAAAAAATGGGGAAAGGACTTGAGGAGACACTTCTCCAAAAAAGATATGCAAATGACCAATAGACATATGAAAAGATGTTCAACATCATCAATCACTAGGGAAATGTAAATTAAGATACCTCTCCACACCCACCTATGATGGCTATAATAAAAAGGGGGGATACTATGTTGGTGAGGATGTGGAGAAATTGGAAGCCTTCTGACTTGCTGGTGGGAGTGTCAAATGACTCAACGGCTATGGAAAACAACTTGGGGGTTCCTGAAGAAGCTAAGCAGAATTATCATATAACAAAATTATCATCACAGCAACTCAATTCCTAGGAAAGTATCCAAAAGAATTGAAAATGGGCATTCAAATACATGTACATATATGTTCATAGCAGCATTATTCAGCCAAAAGGTGGAAACAACCCAAATATTAAAAACTGATGAGCAGATGAAAAAATTGATGTATATCCATACAATGGATTATTATTCAGCCATACAAAGAAATGCAGTCTTGATACAGGCTTCAACATAGATGAACTTGAAAAATATGCTAAGTAGACAGCCATGCATGCCTGTAATCCCAGTACTTCGGAGGCTGAGATAGGAGGATCACAGGTTTGAAGCCAGCCTCAGCAACTTAGTGGGGCTCTCTGCAACTTAGTGAGACCTTGTTTGCAAATAAAAAATAAAATAGAGCTGGGGGGTGTAGCTCAGAGGTAGAACACTTCTGGGTTCAATCACACACACACACACACACACACACACACACACACACACACACACACACACAGTAAAAGAAGCCAGACACAAATAGCCACATTCCGTAGATCCCATCCCATTTATATGAAATATCCAGAACAAGCAAATCCATAGAGATAGAAAAACCCCTATCACTCAAGGTTAAGAGGAGAACCCACTTAATGGGTACTAGATTTCCTTTTGGACTGGTGAAAATGTGAAATTAGATAGAGGTGGTGGGTGCACAATGTTGTGAATGTGCCAAATGCCACTGGATTGTTTGCTCAAAGTGGTTAAATTTATGTTATGTAAATTTCACCTCAATAAAAACTAGTGAATTAGCTGGGCATGGTAGTGCACACCTGTAATCCCAGTACTTGGGAAGCCAAGACAGGAGGATCTCAGGTTCGAGACAGCCTCAGCAATTTAGTGAGGCTCTTAGCAACTTAGACCTTGTTTCAAAATAAAAAATAAATAAATAAAGTAGGGCTGGGGGTGTAGCTAGGAGGTAGAATGCCCCTGGGTTCAGTCCCCAGTACTACAAAATAATAAGAAAAAAAAAGTGAACTGGGGAATAGAGGAGGTGGAGATGGGACTGATGGTGGATGCCAAGAGGAACATCCCTGAGGCAATTCCTCCCTCCAGATCCAGAGGCCATCTCAAAACTTGAGAAGAACTCAGAGGATTGCTAGAGTCTATATGTTCAGCCACCCATTTTACAGATGGGAAAGGCAAGCCTGGAGGTAGGAAGAACTTGCTCAAGGCCCCACGATGCCTGAGAAGCCACAGAGGAGTTAGAGGTGGGAGCTTGGGGCTAGCACTGAATCATGACACCACATGGCCTCTACCGGCCATGGGGGCTGAAGGGGACCCATGGGGACACGTTCAGAGACGTGAAGTCCAAGCTACCATGGGCCTTCCACCTTGAGCATGTGAAAGTCATCAACCAATTGGTTCCCCAACCTTATCCATGCCAAAGGCGGCGGCTGAGTCAACCCAGGTCTTGCCCCTAGAGAGTCGGCCCTGCTGTGGGAGCAGTTATAACTTTAACTTGAAAAGGAAAACTCATTACCCAGCTGTTCTATTTCTGCCCTTGGCCTGCACCCCTGGCTGAGGTCATCAGTTTCCCCACAAGGACAACGAGAGGAAGACAAATATCCCAGATTCAAGACATTCATTGATCCCTCCAGAGGGACCCAGGAGTGTCCAGTCAGCCCTGGAAAGTGAGGCCATCTGAGCCACAGGAGCCCTGAGGGGTCCTTTTCTTTTTTAAGATTTTGCTGGCTCAGACCTTTTGAGCAAGTATAAAAGTGAATGGTCAGACTCTGCTGGACAGCCTGTCTCTTCCAGTGTGGTCTCAGGTAGGTACCGTGGGGGACGCGGGGGGAGATGGGAAATGGGGAGGGTATGCCGTAGAGAACTGACAGGACATCCGCAAGGAAAGCGGATGTAATGATGACAGGTGAGCCCGGGGCAGCAAGAGCATGAGCGCTTTGTGAGCTCCTGCCGGTCCCAGGGGCTCCAGAGGTGGCATCTCATTCAATCCCCCAAATGACCTCACTCCACACCCACTGGACACACAGATGAGGGGGCAGATCCTGAGAGCTTCTGGGACTCACACAATACCCAGTGAGACCCGAGCAGCAAGGATTGAAACTCAGATTAAGCCCCTTCCCCTGTACCACCCGCCTTCCCTGTAGCGGGGAAGGGAGGCTGAACCCGCACCGGGTTCAACTCTGTAAGGCATCTTTCCCCACCCAGGACGCTTTTAGCTTTTGCATTTCAGAAGCTAGTTTTTTCTGTTCTTTGGTTTATGATTTTTTTTTCGGTACTGGGGATTGAACCCTGGGGCATTCTACCTCCGAGGTATACCCCCAGCCCTATTTTTTATCCTTTATTTTGAAACAGGGTCTCACTAAGTTGGGGAGGGCCTCACTAAGTTGCTGAGGCTGGTCGCGAACCCGGATCCTCCTGTCTCGGCCTCCCAAGTACTGGGATTACAAGCGTGTGCCACCACGCCCGGCTTATTGATTTTTTAAAAAATGGATCTTGATTATCTGAGATGCCTGAGAAGAGCTGTTGTCTCGGGGGACAGCAGAGGTTTGGATGCAAGGGTCTTGGAGGGTGGTCATGACAGAGCAGGAGGTTGGTGGCCACTGGAACCTGGTGTCAGAGACCTGCATACCCCTTAAGGTGGTGACTGGCTGGAGGGGTTTATGCCCCAGGGGGCAACAGAAATGGCATCTTAGCTAGTGGTTCATAGCAAAACCATTATTATTATTATTATTATTATTATTATTATTATTAGTTGAACCCAGGAGTGTTCTGCCACTTTTTATCTTTTTATTTTGAAACAAAGTCTCACTATATTACCACATGCTGGTCTGAACCTGAGATCCTTCTGTCTCAGCTTCCCACTTACTGAGATTAAAGGTGTACACCACCATACCTGGATACAATTACTTTTTTTGTTTGTTTTCTTTTGTTTTGCAGTACCGGGGATTGAACCCAGGAGCATTTTACCTCTGAGCTACCCCCCCAGCCCTATTTTTTATTCTTTATTTTGAAACAGGGTCTCACTAAGTTGCGGAGGGCCTCACTAAGTAGCCGAGGCTTAAAAATACAAACAAGCCAGGCGTGGTGGCGCACGCCTGTAATCCTAGTACTTGGGAGGCTGAGACAGGACGAGCACAGGTTCAAGGACAGTCTCAGCAAATAGTGAGACTCTCATTAACCTAGCGAGACCCTGTTTCAAAAAATAATAATAATAAGGCTGGGGGTGTAGCTCAGAGGTAGGACGCCCCTGGGTTCAATCCCCAGCACCACCACCACCACCACCAAAAAAAAAAAAAAACAAACCAATAACCCCACAAACAAAGCAGAGCTCAGTGGTGCATGCCTGTAACCCCAGCTACTTGGGAGCCTGAGGAGGATCATGAGTTTGAGGACAGCCTGGCCAACATAGTGAGACCCTGTCTCTAAATAAATAAATAAATACAAGTAGCCTAATTTTTATAAACAAAAAGAATTTCTTGCCCCTTTTCCCCCATTAGAACAATGGAAAAGTAACCCAGATGTGGGCAGATGCAGATGTGCTGTCTTTTTTTTTTTTTGTACTAGGAATTGAACCCAGGGGCATCCTGTCTACCTCCGAGAGATACCCCCATCCATTTTTTATTTTGAAACAGGGTCTCACTAAGTTGCTGAAAGTCTCACTAAGTTTCTGAAGCTGGCCTCAAACCTGCAATCCTCCTGTCTCAGCCTCCAAAGTACTGGGATTACAGGCATGCATCACCACGCCAGGCAGATGTTTTGCCTTAATGACAAGTCACAAGTTGAGTGCATCTTAATCTGACTCTGTTGATACTTGCATTTCCTTTTCATGTGGATTTTGGTCTTATCTCCTTGGTTACTTCAGCTATGTTGAATGGAACCAGAGAAACTAGACAACAAAAAGATAATGCAATTGAGCTGTCTTGTCAGGGACAACAAATGACAAAAGGAAGTTTATGTTGAACAATTGTAGCTGTCAGAAGGGGGGTTAAGAAGGGGGAAGATCCAACAAGGGGATTGAGCTGCCCAAAGTGACTTGGAGCAGAGCTACGCACCAACCAGGTCTGGATGCTGGACATAGACTACTGGATGCTATTGGGCAGAGGCCACGAGGACTTTGATCCCTAGTAACAGTCAGGAGAGGAATTAGGCAGGAGTCCTTAACCTGGAGTTTGGGGGTCTTCAAGTGGAAAACAATTCCATCCTGATTTTCACTACTCTTAACTGAAATGTATCATATTCTCCCCTTTATAATGCAGGCAACCAATTGCAGTCTCATAGCAGTATCTGGGACTTTCTCTATAGTGGAAGTAACTATTTTTATACCCTATTACAATTGTTGCAGATATCTCAAAATATCATTAATTCTCATTGTTGTTTTAAAGCAACAGTGCTTATAAGACCTGCTGCTAGATCGTATTATTTGATGCATCTTTAAAGAGGAATATACATTACTGTATCATGCATTTTACTATTTTGTTAATTATATCTTAATGTCCTTTGTTTCCTTGATAATCCTATGAGTTCCATTAACTGAATTTGAAATTTTTTTTTTTGCAGTACCAGGGATTGAATCCAGGGGCATTCTACCTCCGAGCTACACCCCCGGCCCTATTTTTCATCCTTTATTTTGAAACGGGGTCTTACTAAGTTGTGGAGGGCCTCACTAAGTAGCTGAGGCTGGCCACGACCCTGGATCCTCTGGTGTCCGCCTCCCAATTACTGGGATTACAAGCGGCTTGAAACATTTTGTCCAATGGGACCATCGTCATTATCAGATGGCCAAAGGGCCCCGTGGCCCATGAAGGCACAAGCCCTCCATTCCCTGTCCTCCTCCTCTCAAGCTTGTTTTCTGGGCAGTGGCCCAGCTTCGGAGGTGTGGAACCCAGGAAGATAAGAAGAGATGTCTGGCTCAACTCCCACCCCTTGCCTGTCCCGACTCAGCCTCTTCTGGAGACACCAAGGACCTCCATAGGAGAGGAGGAGGTGTATGAGCAGGGACCCAATGAGAGGCCCTCCATCTCCCACTGGGTTATTTAAAGATAGAGGCTGTGCCTTGGCCTTGAGAACAACACTGCTGGCAGAGGGGCTCAGAACCACATCCTCGCCAAAACTTTGAGAAGGCTCTTCACCTCCAGGATAAACAGAGGAGGCTCCTGGCTTCTCTCCATATTCCCTTGAGCCCCCAGAGCCCCTCATCCCTGGTGAAACTATCTGGGTTTAGAAACCAAGAGACCCAGGCTTGACCCCAGGCTGGCCTTATTTTAGGAGAGATAATCATTAACCCAGGCAATCATTTTGTACCAGGGGCCTGCTTGACATCTGGTAAAACCAATGTGTCCCTGCTCAGATTACAGAGGCTCTTCAACTTATGATGGGGTTATACCTTATAAACCCATCATAAACTGAAAATATCAGATGTTTAGAATGCATTTAAGCCGGGTGTGGTGGCGTATACTTGTAATCCCAGTACTTGGGAGGCTGAGACAGGAGGATTGCAAGTTCAGGGCCAGCTTCAGCTACTTAGTGAGGGCCTCTGAAACTTAGTGAGACCCTGTTTCAAAATAAAGAATAGAAAATAAGGCTGGGGGTGTAGCTCGGAGGTAGAATGCCCCTGGGTTCAATCCCCGGTACCACAAAGAAATAAAAAATAAAAATAAAATGCATTTTTTTTGGTACCGGAGATTGAATGCAGGGGCGTTCTACCTCCACGCTACGCCCCCAGCCCTATTTTTTATACTTTATTTTTGAAACCGGGTCTCACAAAGTTGCGGATGGCCTCACTAAGTAGAGAGAGAGAGAGAGATAGAGATAGAGAGAGAGAGAGAGAGACAGAGAGAGCTGAGGCTGGCCGCGAACCCGGATCCTCTGGTCTCCGCCTCCCAAAGTACTGGGATTACAGGCGTGCACCACCAATAAATGCATTTAATACGCCTAACCCATCAAACACCACATCTTAGCCCAGCCTACCTTGAACGTGCTCAAAACACATTAGCCCACAGTTGGACAAAATCATCTAATGCAAAAACTATTTTACAGTAAAATGTTAAATATTTCATGTAATTTGTTAACTACTATACTCAAAATTTAATAAAAAACCAGAATGGTCATATAGGTATGCTTTTGTATGGTCCTGAAATAAAAAAATTCTAAGTTTAATCATCATAAGTCAGGGACCATTTATAGTTTTATTTTTTTTGTTTCTTTGTTTTTGTGGTACTGGGGTTTAAACCCAGGGCATTCTACCTCTGAGCTACACCCCTAGCCCTTTTTATTTTTTGTTTTGAAACAGGGTCTTACTAGGTTGCTGAGAATCTCACTACATTGCAGAGGCTCTCCTCAAACCTGTGATCTTCCTGTCTCAGCTTCCCAAGTACTGGCATTACAGGGGTGCACCACCACACTGGCCCATTTATAGTATTTTTAAATACATAAAATAAACACATAGGGCAACAAAGGAAGCCAATAGTATTGGAATACTGCCATGAAAACATTAAGTGTGAATTTGTGATCTGTAATAATAACATATTTATTAATAGATTTAAATAACAACATATAGCTGAGGGTCTAATGTGACCATAGTTTCAGAGTTGAGATGAGGATAAATAATATTTTGACATCTCTGTGACCATTCTAAAATGAAAGGGGGACAGCTATCATTTCTTTTAGGAGCAAACTGTAGGCAGTGCTGGTACTACTGTGGTTTGTGGCCTCTGTTCATACCTAAAGAAAAGTGAAAACCAAGTGCTCATTGTTTTCTTGTCCCATTTTATGGACTCTGGTTAAAAACTTGTGATTTGCTGGGCATGGTGGTCCACACCTGTAATCTCAGTACTTGGGAGGCTGAGACAGGAGGATCGCAGGTTCAAAGCCAGCCTCAGCAATTTAGCAAGACCCTGTTTCCAAAAAAATGTAATAAATAAAGGGTTGAGGGTGTATCTCAGAGATAGAATGTCCCTGGGTTCAATCCCTGGTACCCAAACAAAACAAAACAAAAAAACCTTTGATCTAACTTTGTCTTCTCCTCCATAAAATGGGCTTTCTGATCCCTACCTCACAGCCTTAGTGTGAAGAACATATGAGATGAAAGATGCAGAAGCATTTTGTGTTGGTGAGGGGGTACACAACTCTGAGGAGTTATTAGCGTATTTCTTACTCTTGATAATTAAGCCCTAATGTCACCAAGACCCCTAAAGTGATATAAGAGAAGCAAACCCTATCTCTCTTGGGGCATTTGTTCCATCTTGTATATCAGTCTCTGCAGCCTGTCCTTGTTTCCCCCCTGCACCCGGAAAAGTCCTTGTTCCTGCCCTCAGTCCCTTCCTGCTCTTCCCTCAGCCAAACCTCAATGCCTGGTGGGTACAAAGGGGAACATGGGGACAATGTGGACCCCATGCCTTTTCTAGCACCTCCTGACAAGGAGAGGATAGAAACTATGAACAAGCTTTAGGACATTTAGAAGTTCTGCTGGGTCAAAGACGAGGAGGGTGTCATCACTGGGGAGATCCAGTCTGAACAAGGTGACCAAGTCATTGTGAAGACTGTCACCAACCAGGTGGGTGAAGAACGATCTCCAGGATGAAACCAAGCTTTAGGCATGGCAGGCACCAACGCCTGTGCCGCACATGCTTCTGCTCAGGAGGCAAAAAAAAAAAAAAAAAGCAGATGCCTCTGAGTCCCCTATGCTGATCTCAAGTCCAGACTCCACCATACTAAAGATGTATGGCCCTGAGTAAGACACTTCCCCTCTTAGAGCTTTAGCTCCATAAAACTAGAGAATCCAATGAGATCAGACACATGAAAAAGCATGTTGTGCATTCTACAACAGCACGAGTGTAAGGGATTATCATGACAGTTTCTTAAAGTCCCAAGCATTTCCTACATGGAATCTATTTTCTAAGAGTGTGAGCAAACATCTCACCAATATCCAGTCTTACTGTGTGTTCCATGACCTGTGGTGGTATAAGAAATGTGAGACAAAGCTTAGAACACCCTGGCCCACTGGGTGAACTCTTCAGCAGCTTGAGTGACAGGTGGTGGCTCTCAAACCCCTTGTTGCTGCTGGTGGTATGCTAGACCCACACTAGCTTGCAAAGGCCCAATCTTCATGGGCTTCACAGCCAGCTGTCAAATCTTTGGTAGCCTGATATCAGCCACAATGGAAGCATTTATACCACGGAAATGGGCAGATGCTACAAATCAGGGATTATTTCCCCACAGATGGCTGGTTTTCCAACACACCACTCTCTCTGCTGGTGCACACTATGTCTGAAGGTATGACTTGACAGAGTAGACAGAAAATTTGGTTTATTAAACCCCTAACTTGCCTTCCTCCCCAGTGGCAGACCCTTGGTGAGGCAGGCACTTGGCGGGTCTTTTCAGTCTTTTTTTTTTTTTTTTTTTTGGTACTGGGAATTGAACTGAAGGGCATTCTACCTCTGAGCTACACCCCTAGCCCTTTTTATTTTTAATTTTGAAATGGGGTCTTGCTAAGTTGCTGAAGCTGGCCTCAAACCTGCAATCCTCCTGCCTCAGTCTCCCAAGTACTAGGGTTACAGGCATGCACCATCACACCCAGCTTAGCGCTTGACAGTTATTAAAAATCCTTTTGCCAACCTTATGGAATTTATTGTTCCTATTTTTGCAGGGGAGGAAATACTTTAAGTAACTTGCTCCCAGTCACAAAGACAATGAGTAATGAGCTTGGATTCAAAACTATTGTTTCTGGCTCAAATATTCATGTCCCCTTGATGTCACTATACCATCTCTCCATGGTGGGCTCCCAAGGGCAAAGGTGAGGCCAGTCTTTGGTTAATTTCATGAGTAAAAGAAGCCAGAGATCTTCGATGATCAGGACTTGCTGCTCTTTTCTCTGCGCCTGCGTTTGAGGGGAATGACAGCTAGAGAGGAGGCCATAGGTGGGATAAAAGGGATTTGAACATGAAAGTCAAACTTAACTCTCATTAGAAACATACTTTTCAGAAGGGCAGAGCATTGCAGTTTTGCAAAAAATGACATGCAAAGGAGTGGAGCCCCAGAGGCCCCAGTTAGAATACAGATTTAAAGACAACACTCAACTTCTTTGAGCATCCACAGTGGACAAGCCAGCCAGCCAGGATTGGGACAGAAAGGACTGAGCCTATGGTGCTGACTCACTTGGCTCCTAAAATAAAGGCAAAGTCCTCCCTCCTCTACTCGAGCTCAGAGAAGTGTCTGCTCGTGGGCAAGGCCCACGGCTCTGGGAACTGCTGGGAAATGACTCTGAATAATACCCAGCTTGATTATCTAGGGGTGTGGTGACCATTACTGCGTGGAATTTGCAGAACTGTCAAGATTTCAAATTATCTGCCTATTGTACTCATGAATTATTAAAAGTCCCAGAAATCCCAGTATGTATTCAGGCCTCACATCTAAGGCTTCGGACTGCCAAAAGATACTTGCTTTCTCCATCACGTGTCTTAAACTGTGGTCCCAGATGCTGGAATGGAAGAGCTGGCGCTAGTTTTCATTTAGAGATGAAGAAATTGGAGTGCAGAGTGGGGAAAGGATCTGCCTGCCTTACCCGGAAGTTAATACATCTACTGCTGAGCATTCTTTTCTGCTTTCGCTTTCTATCTTAATTGCTTGCTCTAAATTTTATCCTGCAAGATGGTTTGGTGGGAGCAGGGAAATGTCTTTTTTTTTTTTTAAAGGAAAGCTCATTGCTATTTTGAAACCACCACTGTCAAGGTATTGTACCAAGAGTCACATTCCTGAGATCAAAGAGCAATCTCTGATCAGCTACCAGGATGGACTTAGCTGACAGAGAAGCCCAGGCCAGAGGTGTTCTGTAATGTAGGGTGGGAACGTCATATTTTTTTTACATGATTTCACTTAGGTCTGTATAATTCTTCCAGCAACCAGCCAAAGAGGCTTTTATCCTCCCTACTTCAAAGGGGACACAGTTAAGGCTAATATGGCCTCAGAAATCCCTCCATGTCCAAGTCACACAGTAGGAAGTGTCTGGACCAGGAACTGGGCTCACTGGATGCCTCGCTCCTGCTCTTTCCAGGACACCAGAGGGTGTCTGGGACTCTGTGCCAGATGCCACATAGCTATAAAGGCACCATTTCCTAATACACCTGCCACTGTGTCTTGACCCCCAACCCAGACACTCACTGTGAAGAAGGATGATGTCCAGCAGATGAACGCACCCAAATTCTACCAGGCCAACGACAGGGCAGACATGACCTTCCTGAATGAGGCCAGTGTCCTGAACAACCTGTGCCAATGCTATTCCCACACGAGGATCTATGTGAGTGGCAGAGGCTGGGGGTAAGGGTGGGAAGGAAAGGGTAGGCCATATTGTCTGCCCCTCTTTTGATAAGGAGCAGCTGCTCTACTCTCCCAAGCTCCCAATACACATAGTGACTCAGATAATGGCACAGGGACCATGTTTTTGACATGAGAGAACGTCTGACCGAAGCCTTCAGCAACTCAATGATGGTACCGTTTCCATGGGCAGCTAAAATACCTTTCAGCCAAAAAATCTTCCTCCTCATGCCTCCTCTTTCTCTCTCAGACCCTCCAATTGAGATATTACTTTCTCCTAGTGACTTCTGACATCTTATTAGAAGTCCCTCTCTGTTCATCCATCCAGTCAGCCTTTCATCCATCCATCCATTCAGCCAGCCAGCCATTCACCCACCCATTTATCCATCTCTCTATCCACCCATCCCTTCATCCAGTCTTCCATCCAGTCACCCATCTGGCCATCTATCCAGTCTTCCATTCATCCATCTAGTCATCCACTTATCCATCTATTTTCCTTCCATCCATCCATCCATCCATCCATCCATCATTCTAGTAATCCATCCATCCATTCATTCATCAATACATCTATTTATTCAACATTTATTCATTTATTAAATGCAGCCTGCAGGAGTTAGGAAGAACAACAGGCTACATCCTTTGGGAAGTTCAGTTTCTGTTTGTCTAAGGTGATGAGCAGAGCTAGCTACAATCAGTCCCCCTCGGTGTCTTAGGAATCCTAGGACAGAAGGATGATTTCCTAAAGATGTCAGTGGCTAAACTCCAAAATGCATTGTATAAGGAGGTTTGGAGTTTGTATCTTAGATGTCTTCACTAAACGGAAAGATGCTTATGTGGTAGGAATAGGTAAGGTGGGGCCTGATCAGGGGCTGCAGGGGATTTTTCCTCCACAGGTTTATGGTTATAGCCAAGATGGCTGCTGCACCCTACTCCTCTTGTCCTACTTTAATACTATTTTGTTCCTGAATTCAGACCGTCGGCAGCACCATAGCCCCAGGTGGTGCTGGAAGTTTTCTGGAAAGCTCTTGTAGATATTTTCTGGGCCTAGAGGTGAATGGAGATGTCCTTGGAGCTTGGGTCTAGAAAGAACTGCATCCACCCCTGGCTGAGCCTGAGCCCTGGGCTGAGCACATCAATGAGTTTGACAGCCAAGCTCAGGGCTGAGGCTTACTTTGGGCCATTCTGCAACTGACCCTTGCTCCTCATGGATGACTGTACCATGGCATTGTGCTAAGGGACTGTAGGCTCTGTGGAATGTGACCTGAAGGACCTAGGCAGGGAGACACCTCTTAAATTAGAGCACCACCACTGAACCACTAGTTGAACAATTTTGGCAGGTAGGGGCTTCTCCTTCAACCCCAACTAGTTCCTTTCTGACAAAAACAGGGACACAACTGGCTTCCAGGCTGCCACCTGCCTCCACCCCCAGTTGAGACAGGGCTGGAGGGAAAGAGTGAATCAGTGGCCAGTTCCAGGATGAGACACTGTGTGTCACACTCTCAGCTCAGTCAGTGGGTTTTCTATATCTTCTCTTTACTTCTTTTCCTCCCAGTCACTTTCTATTTAATGTTTCCTTTTAAAAAACCAAGATATATATATATATATATATATATATATATATATATATATAACTCAACATATCACAGCTATGCTAAAGAAAAGCTAAAGATGCTTATTCCCACTCAGACCAAAATGGAAGATTTTACAGTTGAACTGATAAGAGGCACAAAGTGGAGACATCAGAAGTCAATGTGACTGTCCAACAAAGAGAAGGGAAAATTGGAGACCCATGGATTTGGGTACTTTCTGTCCTTATTTATCCTCACTCTTCTCAGATAATTTTTTTACTACCTCATTGGTTTTTCTGTCCACCCCCCCCCTTTTTAATGGAACTATTTCTTACAAAATTGTAATCCCGGAGTGAAAAGAGAAGTTGGGGTCTCTTTTCAAGAGTAAATCAAATCCAGTTACCCACCAAAAAGAGAGTGTTCCACACAGTGAGGATGCTGCAGTTGTTAAAACACCCCAGAAGCCAGGCGTGGTGGCACACGCTTGTAATCCTAGTAGTTTGGAGGCTGAGACAGGAGGTTCGCAGTTTCAAAGCCAGCCTAGGCAACTTAGCAAGGCACTCAGTAACCTAGTGAGACCCTGTTTCCAAATCAGAAATAAAATCAGGCTGAGGGTATAGCTTGGAGGTAGAATGCCTCTGGGTTCAATCCCCAGTACCCAAAAAAAAAACACCCCTGAAATCTTAGTGAACTCTCATGGAAAATCTCAGAGATAATTAAATGGAAAAGGAAGATATAAGATAGCATTATAGATAGTATATTTTGTTTGAAAAACAGGGAGACTGTGTCTCTGGGTTTGCTTGGATATGCATCCAAAGCCATGAAGGAGGATGTAAGAAATTAATACCAGTACTTACCTGTGGGAGGAGGGAAGTTTGGCACCGAGCAGGTGGGGGAACTTTTTGCCGTGGATATGTCCATACGGTGACTGTGTTACCTCTTCAAATAATTATCCCAAAAGAAAATGAAGCAAATAAATATTAAACAGAAGTCATGTTTTGCTAAACAAAGAGACTCAGACAGATTTTGCTCTCAGAAAGACCATCACTGTTTCTCTCCCAGAGAAATCAGTAGTGTTCTCAGCCTGCTCAGTGATAGGCTGGGCCTGAGGGGGAATAGCTGAGGAAAGAGGGCACCAGGAGGAAGGTCCAGCTAACCCTCTTCCTTCCCTTTAGCCAGGCCTACCCGGGCTTGTTCTGCGTGACAGTCAACCCTTACAGGTGGCTGCCCACCTACGGAGCCCGTGTGGCCAACACGTACAAGGGCAAGAAGCGCACGGAGACGCCACCCCACCTCTTTCCATCTCTGACAACGCCTACCATAACATGCTCAGGTGTGCGTGGAGTTGGGTCTGCTGGGGCCAGGATGGTGGGTGACAAGCCTTCCCTGGCCCTTGCATTAGGACCCAACCCCAACCCTGACCCTGAATCCCCCCCACCAACCCTCTCACTCCTGAAGTTCTTTGCTAAATGTTGAGCAGCAGCTGCTACCTGTGTTGTTTTTTTTGGTTTTGTTTTTGTTTCTGTTTTTGTGGTACTGGGAATTGAACCCAGAGGCGTTCTACCTCCGAGCTACACCCCCAGACCGATTTTTTATTTCTTATTTGGAAACAGGGTCTCACTAGGTTGCTGAGAGCCTCATTAAGTTGCCAAGGCCAGCTTTGAACCTGCGATCCTCCTGTCTCAGCCTCCCAAGTACTAGGATTACAAGCATGCACCACCATGCCCGGCTACCTGTGGTTTTAATACCAGGCACTTAAGCCGGGCATGGTGGCGCACACTTGTAATACCAGTACTTGGGAGGCTGAGACCGGAGGATCCAGGTTCATGGCCAGCCTCAGCTACTTAGTGAGGCCCCCTGCAACTTAGTAAGACCCTGTTTCAAAATAAAGAATAAAAAAATAGGGCTGGGGGTATATCTCGGAGGTAGAATGCCCCTGGATTCAATCCCCAGTACCAAAAAAACAAACAAATAAATAAATACCAGGCACTGGACACTTGCCAAGCACCAGCCCTTCCTCATTTAAACTTCTCAAATCCATGGGACACTAAGTTAAGTAACTTGCCCAGAACACAAGTCAATAATCTGTATAGTAGAGTAGCTCCAAAATGTGATTTTTATTGCCACTTGTCTTTATGTTGCTTACAGCTGGGCAGTTTTAGGGCCAAAGAGAACAAGCTGGCAGAAATGGAGTAACTAGCTGGGTGCGGTGGCACCCACCTGTAATCCCAGTATTTAGGAGGCTGAGACAGGAGGATTGCAGGTTTGAGGCCAGCCTCAGCAACTTAGGAAGACCCTGTTTCAAAATAAAAACAAATAAAGCCGAGCATGGTGGCACACGTTTGTAATCCCAGTACTTGGGAGACTGAGAACGGAGGATACGGGTTCACGGCCAGCCTCAGCTACTTAGTGAGGCCCTCTGCAAGTTAGTGAGACCCTGTTTCAAAATAAAGAATTAAAAATAGGGCTGGGGGTGTAGCTTGAGGGTAGAATGCCCCTGGGTTCCATCCCCAGTACCGCAAAGAAAAGAAAAAACAAATAAATAAAAAGAGCTGGGGATGTAGCTCAGAGGTAGAATGCTCTTGGGTTTAATCCCCAGTACCAAAAAAAAAAAAAAAAGGAGCAGCTAGTAAATTCTTGGCCCTTTTTGCCAGGGTATACACTACAATTGTGGGCACATGGACACAGATCTCACAGGATCCTGGGTTTGGGGCTTCCAAGTGTGTCTGAGGCCACTCTGCAAGCTGGGACAGATTCAGAGAAGGGCTGACTGGTTAGGGTACTGTCAAATGCCTAGTATCTAAATGTCTCCTAATTACATCTTCCTGTTGCTGTTTTCTTCCCTACAGATTGTGAAAATCAGTCTATGCTAATCACGTAAGTGTCTCTTCTGTCTCTCAGTCTATGTACATATAATTAGGTCTGTGCCTTACACATATAATTAAGCCTTCTTGGAATTAATTGGGGGACTTTGTACAAACTCTGCAGGCAGCGAGTGGGCTTAACAGGGCAAGCGAGGCTGCACCTGCTAAACTGATGGGGAGGACTCATGTCGCCGAGGCCGCCCCACCTGCTTGAGTGTCCAGGCTGGAGCTGAAATGTGGATAGAAATGTATACCATTCTATGGTTTCCCTTCTCTGTGGTCAGTCCCTCTTCCTGATTTACCTGTCCATTCCTGTTTTCCACCTGCAGTGGAGAACCTGGTGCTGGCAAGTCTGAGAACACAAAGAAGGTCATCCAGTATTTTGCTAATATCACAGGAACTGGAAAAACGTCCTCAGATAAGAAGGTAGGGCTGACAGGGTGGGCTTGGGGCCTAGCTCCCTTCTTCAGGCTTCTGTGGCACATTCTGTGGCCATTTCATCCTTAGTCACTCCATGGATTAGAACCATTTCATGGATGGTGAGACTGAGGCTTAGAGAGAAGTGACTCGGGTGGGGTCACACAGGGAGGAGGTGGCCACAGACCCTGGTCCCTGTCCCAGAAGGACAGTAGCAGAACCATTTGTGCTTCATAGAGGAGAAATGGGAAAGCCAGCTCCTCATTAAGCTGCTTCCGTAGGCCCTGGCTGCCCCGGGGACACAGGAGAATTGCCTAGGCCAACGGCAGCTATAAAAAGCAGGCAAAGAGCTGGGTGCAGTGGCACATGCCTGTAATCCCAGTACTTGGGAGGCTGAGACAGGAGAATTGCTGGTTTGAGGCCAGCGTGCAGAAATTTAGCAAGAACTTGTTTCAAAATAAAAATAAACAAATAAATAAAAAGGGCTGGAGGTATAACTCAGTGGTTGAATGCCCCTGGGTTTAACCCCCAGTAACACACACACACACACACACACACACACACACACACACACACAGAGAGAGAGAGAGAGAGAAAAGCAGAGCTTTGGAGGCAGATTCAGGATGCACAGAGAGGGGTTGTGGGCTCACTCAGGGTCTTGCCACCAACAGCAAAGTAAAAAACAACAGCTGAGAATTGAAGCTGCCAGTGTCCCCGACCCCTCCTGATGTCACAGGGCTACAGAGGGACAAATATTGCCAAGACTGGCCCTGTTCCCAAGTCACTACCTATGGCCCCTCTGGCCCTGACTTCCCAGTCTCCCCAACGCCATCCCTCTCCTGGGTTCTGGGCACATAAGCCTAGTCCCTCAACCCCAGGTACCTAGGCAGTAGCCGACTGGTCACCCCTCTTTGGGCTTTTTCTTGGGGGGGTCGGGGGTCCCTGGAAGATCAAATCATTCAGGCAAACCCCGTGCTGCTGGGGTCCTTCAGGAATGCCAAGACCACCAGGAACAACAATTCCTCTTGCTTGTAAAAATAGGGCTGGGGGGTTGTAGCTCAGAGGTAGAATGCCCCTGGGTTCAATCCCCAGTACCGCAAAAAAAAAAAAAAAAAAAAAAAAAAAAAGCTATGAGCAGCCTCCCTCATGTTAACTCCCCTCTCCTCCCTGCTCAGGGCAAGTTCATCCGAATCCACTTGGGAACACCAGGCAAACTGGCTGGAGCTGACATTGAGAGTGTAAGTCAGGCCCCTTCAAGAGGATGTGAATAGGCAGCTACATCATTTTTTTTTTCAGCACTGGGGATTGAACCCAGGGGCATTCTACCTCCAAGCTACACCCCCAGCCCTATTTTTTATTCTTTATTTTGAAACCGGGTCTCGCTAAGTTGCGGAGGGCCTCACTAAGTAGCTGAGGCTGGCTGTGAACCCAGATGCTCCGGTCTCAGCCTCCCGAGTACTGGGATTACAAGCGTGCGCCACCACGCCCAGCTCAGCTACATCATTTTTGAGGCCCTTCGTTTTTCAGGCCTATTATTTTGAGAACAAAATGAAAACTAGGGGACCTTATTTTTAAAAAATTAAGAATTTCAAAACAGCCACAGAGAAGCATTAAACTAAGTGCACCAGGGAGCCCAGGAGGCCACGCTCTGGGCTCCTCTCGTTGGCAGTCGGCCCCCCAGGCTGTGTCTTGGGGAGATTTCATTGGGCTCTGTGGAGAGGGGAGTCCTGCTTTCCACATGACCTGAACTCCAGGGTGCTCTGCACTTACCAGCATCTTTGCTCATTCCTTTTCAGATCTCTTAGAGAAATTTCCCGTCATCTCACAGTGGGCAGCCGAGAGAAGCTACCACATCAAGATCCCGGTGCCCGTCTGCCTGCCCCTGAGCTCGCTTTTTCTCCCTATCCATATGAAAGAATTCTTGTGTGTGAAGGGTCTTGTTTCACCCCTGTGTTCGGCAATGATCCCTTCGGTTTAAAATTATGGGAGTCACAGATTCCAGGGAGCTTTCTCGGTGTTCTGCTTGGACACCTCATCCTCAGTATAGTGGCATGAAGCTTAACACCACTGTTGGCCCATTTCACAGACGGGGCTTGGGATGCCCGCAACTCATGGCCGAGGTGCAGATCTGGAATATGAGGCTTTAGACCCTTGACTCAAAGTTGCTGCCTCTGAGCCTAATGCTCAGACAGCAGCACAGGGGTCAACTTGGGACCATGGTTAATCCAAGGACCAGTGCTTAGATGAGCAATCACAACAGGCTGCCCTGTGAGCAGACACGGCCCACACTGGCTGCACAACTTGGAGAGCGCAGCACATTCACCCACTCAACTGGATTCCCCTGAACAGGCACCAACATGCTCTACTGTCCATGGCAGTCCAGCTTAGGACATAAGGTGGGAGAAGGACTCAATCTTACACACACACACACACACACACCCTCCTAACCCAACCAGATGAGGACATTGGGCAACCATACCTAACCCACAGGTAGGCTTTATTTGTGTTAGACACAGTAGACTTTTAAATCAATGGACAGCATTTTGAGATTGGAGACTTCACGTGAAAATCCAATTTCCTGGTTTCTCTGAGAATAGCAGAAGAACCAGTACCTCAGAGCCTGCCCATGGTACATGCTACAGTGGCACTAATCAGGGCAGCTGCGTGAGGGCAGCCCCCTGGCTGGAGCTCAAGCCCTCTTGTTCACCACACTCCCCACCAAGCCCTATGACTTCCTTGACACTGGAGCAAAGTGGTGGCCACTATTTCTCTTCCTTCTTGTGCTGTAATTTTTCTTTATAATAGAGATACAATCTTGGGAGGCTGAGACCGGAGGATCTGGATTCGCGGCCAGCCTCGGCTACTTAGTGAGGCCCTCCGCAACTTAGTGAGACCCTGTTCCAAAATAAAGAATAAAAAATAGGGCTGGGGGTGTAGCTTGGAGGTAGAATGACCTGGGTTCAATCCCCAGTACCACAAAACAAAACAAAAAATAATAATAGAGATATAATGAAAGGAAAACGCTTCTTGTACCCACATCTCTTCCAAAAGTAAAAAACAAAGATAGACCAACAGGGACACACATATGAAGAAAGCTAGAAGTGAGCATGCATTTTTGTAAAAGCAACAACATTCCCATGTGTATTCTGTGCAAATGATGGTATTGCTCAAGGCTGTCATTATGTTATAGGAGAGGAGAGAGAAAGATATGAATTCATTTATTCCCAAAATTATCCAATGGGCACCCACCAGGTGCCAGGTACTGAGCCGAGTGATGGGACACAGCCAAGTTCCTGTAACTCTCTTGCCACTCTAAAGCTCCTTGTGTGATGCTGTTCCAGTCCCTCTGTGACTTGGGGTGATCCCAGGGGCCAGGGAACACACCATATTCAGCTCCAGAATGCCCACCATCACACCTGGCAAGTGAGAGGCATTTAGTGACATGGGTTAGAAATGAAAGAGTAGAAAACCTCATGTCACCAAGCTGTTAACCTACTTTGTTGCCCTTGGCAGAGTTTGCTGCTGGTCCCCAATCCTAAGGAATACCACTGGGTGAGCCAAGGTGTCACCATGGAAGACGACATGGACGACAGGGAGGAGCTGCAGATCACAGACGTGAGTGGGTGAGCCTGGCTGGCAAAGGGCAGGGAGGGCCCGACTGAAGCTCTGGGACCCCGTATGCGCCAGAACTGGGGTGGGGGCCCGCCCAGATCTGCCAGACAGCAGCCCAGAGTGTTCCCTGGAGACTTCTGAGGTTGCACCTGGCAATTTTCCCCAGCCTGTTGTAGCAAGTCAAGTTTCTCTTTGCAGAGTTGAACAGGAATTCCCCAAGGACTTAGTTATCTACCTCACACGATGTCACCTCCTCCCTAGCCCAGCTGGAAGTGACTCTCTAGTCCTCCCAGTCCCTGCTGCATTCTCTGTCTCCTTTTTTCATGACACTGAGCATTTGTGACTTCTGTTAGGATTAGTCATGGGTCGCTTAACAATGGGGACGAGTTCTGAGAAAGGCATTCGGCGATTTCATCGTGAGAACATCAGAGAGTTCGTACACACGCCTAGGTGATACAGTCTACTACACACAGAGGCGATTGGTATTTATATGCGGTATGCCTATTGCTCCTAGGGCCACGAGGGACAAAATGACATGAAATTAAATCAAGCAAAAGAGAAACATTGCAATCAAAACAGCAGTAAACACAAGATGTGTGAAGTTGCTGCCAGTGTAATGCAATGTACTGTTTTACAGTAAATGTTTTTTATAAGAAGAAGGGGTACACTCTAAAATAATGATGAAAGTATAGCGTAGTAAAGACCTAAATAGTGACATAGGTGTTTATCATCAAGTGCGATGTAGTGTACATAATTGTATGTGCTATTCTTTTATATGACTGGCAATGCGGTAGGTTTGTTTACAACAGCATCTCCACAAATCAGTGAATAATGTGACAGAAATTTTCAGCTCCACTATGATCTTAGGAAATAACCATCATACTTGAGGTCCATCATTGACCAAAACATCATTATATGGTGTGGTTATATTGTGTATTAGGTCCTCTCTCTCCGATGATAGAATTGATTCCTGATTTATCTTGGCCTTCTTCTCTCCCACCACCTAGTGTGAAACCTTAACAACGATAACAATGGTAATAATACTACTACTACTACTACTAATAAGAAGAAGAAGAAGAATACTTCCCTTTATGGAATGCTTAGTATGTGTCTAGCACTGTATAAACATTTCACACATCATTCTGATCTAGCCTTACAACAACCACTTTTGCAGAGGGCTAAGCAGAGGGTAGTAAGGTTAAATAAAAAGGAGGTCTATTCTGGGCTCCTTGGAGGAAAACATACCTCCTCCTCCCCAGTCAGGGTGTGTCTGACTCCAGAGTCCACACCGCAGTCCCATGGCTTCCATAGCGTGGAATGAGAACCCAAGAGTCCTTAGATTTCTCCTCCCTGTTGCTTGACAGGAGGCCTTTGACGTGCTGGGCTTCAGCTCTGATGAGAGTATCGGCATTTACAAGCTGACCGGGGGCATCATGCACTTTGGGAACATGAAGTTCAAGCGGAAGCCCAGAGAAGAGCAAGCCAAAGTGGACACCATGGAGGGTAGGAGGTGGGCTGCGGCTGCTCAGGGACCAGACAACCGATGGCAGGCGTCCCCTGCCTTCTGGGCTTCCCTGCCATTTCAGAGGCATGTCAGATATTCTCAGGCTCCGTGGTGGCCGTAAAGCAAGCACATTCCTTGGCTGTTCCGACATCAATATTCTCAGAGAGGCATGATAGAGTTGGAGCATGATTTTGATTTCTATACCCCACTTTGCAACTTGATCCGAGGAAGTACGGAAACCACCTAAGATCTTTCATTGACAAAGGCCTCCCCTGCCCTCCATTTTTACCCCCTTCCAAGACCACACAGAAGGTGCTGGGTGGCTCCTGGGTGTAGCTCCATCTTCCTTTCATGCACCTGCTTTTTCCATCTCCACTCAGTGGCTGACAAAGTCTCCCATCTCACGGGTCTCAATTCCGGGGACCCTCTAGAAGGGCGTCACCAGGCCCTGGGTCAAAGTAGGCAACAAATTTGTGCAAAAGGGGCCAGAACACGGAACAGTGCAACAACTCCATCAGGGCTCTGGGCAAGGCCATCGACGACAAGATGTTCAAGTGGCTGATGGTCGGGATTAACAAGACCTTGGACACCAAGATGCCGGACATTGCCGACTTCGAGATCTTTGCGGTACGCCTGGCCTCATGTTTGGTTTCTGCTTTGAGGTGGCCCTCCTTTTATCAACAATGGTTGTCTTGTTTCTCATCTGGGACCCGGGGCAGGCCAATCTCAGTTTGCTGCTAGATCTCTGGCTTTCAGACTCCAGAAATTTCCTTCTCATTTTTATGGTGCCAATCATTAAGAATGGGGTGGATTTAATGGATGGAACCAGTGGTGTGCCTGAGCAGGCCTGTACTGGCTTTAAGAGCTGATTGTTAAATTCTCCGGAATTTCAGGAATTCTGTGAGCCAGTTAACATCGTATTGATAGCTTTAAATTAGCAAAGGTGTAAATATTTACCCCATGGAGATTGGCAAACACTACAAAGCAGGGTGTCTTCTTGTTTAAGAGAGAGAACTGATTTACCAACACACCAATGGTGGCATATAGTGGGTCAGATCCATGAAGTATTTCACATAATTTCCATCCCTGGAAAGAAAATGGTTTTGTTTTGCTTTGTTTTTTGTACTAGGGATTGAACCCAGGGGCGTTCTACCTCTAAGTTATACCCCCAGCCCTAATTTTTTTTTTTTTTACTTTGAAACAGGGTCTTGCTAAGTTGCTGAGGCTGGCCTCA
The DNA here is from genome assembly GCA_004027185.1 of Glis glis. NCBI lineage: Eukaryota > Metazoa > Chordata > Mammalia > Rodentia > Gliridae > Glis > Glis glis. The sequence goes on along the minus strand of PVJS01010407.1, from coordinate 24,327 downwards.
CACCTGCAATCCCATCTCAGCCTCCCAAGTACTAGGATTACAGGCACTCGCAGAAAGTGGGTCTTTCCACAATGATTGTCATTTGCTATACGGGTTGCAGTCTGGCTGCCTGGGATTCAGGTCCCAGAATCACCACTGCAGGGGAGGGTAGCAGAACCACTTCTCACTGGGCCGATGGGACGGAGAACTGGTCAGCGTTAAGGCACTTAGTGCCTGATCCTGATGAGCTCTCGGTACATCCTTGCACGCACTTGGCTTCCTCGCCCGGTCCTGGGAGTAGCCATCTCTGAGCCTGGGCTGATGTGCCTCTCTCTGTCCTCCTGCCACAGTTCAACAGCTTTGAGCAGCTGTGCAGCAACTTCACCAATGAGAAGGAGGAGTACAAGAGGGAGGGCATGGAGTGGGTCTTCATCATCTTTGGCCTCTATCTGCAGACCTGAGCCAACCTCCTGGAAAAGGTGACCTGCTTCTCCAAGGAGGGGCTTGGAGAGAGGCGGCAGCCATGCCTGGGGCATTCCTCAGGAGGGGATGTCACTGGGATAGGTTGGGAGGTGGCACTTGGCTTCCGGGTAGTCGGCAATACTGCTAATGACCTTCATTGGTCTGACCTCTAGCCCCCCCTCTGCAAAATGGGTACGGTACTGCAAGGACAATACTGTTAGTTGGGCTATTGTATGCCATGGCTCATCAGACCCTCACAACCTACCGGATGAAGGGGTTACTTTTATTACACCCATTTCAGCACTGGGAACATTGAGGTACAGAAAAGGGAACTCACCTGTCCAAGGTCCGACAATCTGTGAGTGACAGAGTTAGGCTCTAACCTAGGCAATATAATAATTACCCTTGTAATCACACCACATGGCATGTTTTAGCAAAGTGTCTAGTTCAAGAATACAGGTTATTTGATTCAATGTGGAAAAATGATAGAAAAAGGACGTTAACAGGACGATGCCAAAATTTGAACATAGTCTGTTCATAGTATTGTATCCATGTTAATTTCCTGGTTTTCATCATTGTACGCACAGTGGTTCTATTAACATTTGGAGCAATTGGGTCAAGGGGTGTATGGAAAGGCTTAGTGTTATTTTTGCAACATTTTTTTCAAGCCTAAAATTATTTCAATGTGGAAAGTTGAAAAAAGGAAGGAAGGAGGGAAGGAAGAATCCTGTCTCTGAGGCTTATCCCCTGCCAGTCAGAGTCAGGTATGAAGGAAGCTAAGGATCTGCACTCAGGCTGGGAGACCAGCCTGAGCCTCCCAAGAAGGCAGAGTCTCCAAAGCCAGGCTGTGTGCACGATCCCCTTGTCCCCCAACACCTACAAATACCTTCCTGTCCAGCTGACACTGACCCTGAAATATCTTCATTCTTGAGCTTTGGGGTTAAGCATTGTCCTCTTCCAGAAGTCTTCTCTTAAATCCAGGCCCCCCCATGGATAGGAGGCAAGTGAGGTCACTAACAGTATTTATGAGCTCCCCATTTTTTTATGTGATAAGTGTGATAGTTGGTCTGGTTTGTCAACTTGAGCCACCTAAGGTCATGTGACTTTGGTTGTGTAACAGCAGATTGAACCGGAAGTCCTGCCCTAAATGTGGGCAGCAGGGTTCTGATAGGTGCAGGACTTAGATAAAAGAAGGAGAAAGCCGCGTAGAGGGAGCCGCGACTTTTCCTGAAGAGAACACATCTGCTCTCATCTGAGATCATCAGTCTTCAACTTTGCCGTTTCCTTGAGGAGCTTCTTGATCTTCTGCTCTCGTCTGAGATCGTCAGCCTCCAGCCTTTGAACTGAAACTTCACCATCATTTCTCCGAAGAGCTTCCTTATCTTCATATCTTGGACTGGACTGAATTGGTGGTTGCTTCAATCCTGGGGCTCCAGCTCTTGGACCGCCCAACCAGCTGCTGGTTCCTCTGACTCTTCACGTGCAGTCGAAACTCAGGACTACGTTGTGAGCTGATCTAATAAATCCCTTTTTCATATACTCATTCTGTGAATTCTGTTAATCTAGTGAACCCTGACCAATACAATAAGAGACCTAGAACAGCACGAGGCCCCTGGTAACCAGGAAGGTCATCAGGGAGGCACAGATAAAAGTGAATCAAAAGCATGGCCACCCAGGTGTCACCGATGTCAGCATCTTCCTGAAGGCCAAGCTTGCGCAGGGCCACTGTTAGGTGGGGTTAGCTTTGAGGGAGCTGTCTGGCCCCTTCAGCTCGCAGTCTTCCCTTCTGGTGGACTGAATAGGTTCTAGTCTCCTTCATGTCTAAATGGACATGGAGTTCGAAGATGAAGGCATAGAGGGCCAGGAGCTGTTCTCAGGTGTTACTGACCAGAGCTCTGCACCCTGGCCAGCCACTTGGGTTTCTGGCACGTCTCTACCAGTGGCCCCAGGCCCGACACCAGTGTGGCCTCTTTGGGGTTCTGCGACCTCCTCTAACACCATCCTGTCCTCTTCCCTCCTAGCCCCTGGGCCCTCGGTTTGATGGCTGAATGTCAATGTTGGCCAGAAGTGACAGCACTTGGAAAAAGAAAAAGTTTCCATAAGCTCATTAATCACTCCCAACTGAGTAATTGGGAGCTGCAGATCCAATAAGTGACATCTATAGAGCGGCTTTTTCACTCATGACAGATGTAGTCTTTGGGAAAGAGGGACTCAGGTTCTATTTGTATAACCAATAGGGTGGTAACTTCATGCAGCCAGCTTATAAGAATGTGTTTGATTTCCTTGGGATTTCAATATTACTAGAAGTGCCAACACTCTTGTTACCAGCAGAGTTTGTTGAGCCTCTGTGGGTTTAACTGCAGGGAAACAGCAGCCTTAGGATGGTGCTGTCAGGAAAGCCATGATTGCATTGGGCATCGGGGCCAAGATTTCATATCATCAACCCTAACAACACCAATTACTCACAAAGTAGATTAGGCTGATACTGAGAGCAAACAGCAGGCTTGGAGCCAAATTGCAGTGCTCCATCTCCCCCATGCCCCCTTACACTGAAAGAAAAGAGCTCCATATTTATAGCAATGGAATATTCAAAGTCACCCTGGTGTGGTGGCACATGCCTTTAATCCTAGTACTTGTGAGGCTGAGACAGGAAGATCACAGGTTCAAGGACAGCCTCAGCAGCATGGCGAGACTCTCAGCAACCTAGCAAGACCCTGTTTCGAAACAAAAAATAAAAAGGGCTGGGGATGTAGCTCAGAGGTAGACTGCCTCTGAGTTCCATCCCCAGTACCACACACACACACAAAAGTCAATTGGGATCTGTGCACTTCCAAGAAGGCCCTAAAATAAGGCACCAAGATGAAGAATGTCTATAGGCAGAACAGGAGATGGAAAGCCCCCAAGACTTGGCTTCTCATCTACTTTCCTCAGTTCTCTATGCTCAAAGGAAGGATCCAGAAGGCCCCTTCCTCCTTATCCATCCATCTGGGCCACATGGCAAAATGGGAAAAAGAAATTACAGGGTGTCCAAAGCCGGGCACGGTGGCACATGCCTGTAATTCCAATGACTCAGGAGGCTGAGGCAGGAGGATTGCAAGTTCCAGATCAGCCTGGACAACTTAGTGAGACCCTGTATCAAAATTTTAAAAAGTAATAAGGGCTGGGAATATAACTCAGTGGTAGAATGCCTCTGGGTTCAATCCCGAGGGAGGGAGGGAGGGAGGGAGGGAGGGAGAAAGGAAAGAAGGGAGGAAAGGATTAGTGGGTGTCCAATTACCTGAATATAGGGAGCGCCCAGTCCTGGGTCGATAGAGCCATGCTTCCACCAGGCAATGACCCTCTAGAGTTGTAAGAGGGGGTGTGTCCTCCTCAGCAAAGAGAGACCTGAAGCCCTTGTAGAAATTTCTTCATGCAGCTCAGGGTTCCACCAGCCATGGCCAATCACTGTCAACAAGTCCACCTGGGAAGAAGAAGAAAATATCACAACCCAGGCAAGAGCAGCCAGGGAGTCCTGGTTTATGGGCAACACTCAGAATGGGGTATTAGACAGACATAATGCAAATGCCCAAGAAAGTAGCTGCTGAGGCCTCCAACTCAGACTGGGGTTCAGGACCATCCCAGACACCATGAAATGCATTGGGACGAGAACCAAAGCCCCAGGAGATGGGGCTGAAGATTGGTTCTGGGAGCCCAGAGCAGGGCAGAGCTACAGGTGGAGTTCCAGGTATGGGACTTGGAAAGGGGAGGCTGGGCCCCAAACTTACCCACTGGCATTTGCCCCCATCTAGGTGGGTTATAACATCACAGGTTGGCTGAAGAAGAATAAAGACCCCCTGGATGAAACAGTGGTGGGCTTGTTCCAGAAATCAACTCTGACAATCCTGGCCCTTCTCTTCAAAGAGGAAGAGGCTGCAGGTATGGATGGTCTCTGGTGGTGTCCAGTCTCCCTGTGCTGCTGCCATTGAATGGCCAAAATGGGAAGGAAGTAAAGCTCTCTTATTCAAATCTTGTTGAATGAGTGAGCGACTGGGTGAATGAAGGAATGGAGGACATGCTCACCGTAGGCCATGGGTGATACTGCAACAGAGAGCTGTCCATAAGCCCTAGAGGCCCTCCATCAGCTGAACTGATCACTGGGTCTGTGTCACCTGTAGGTGGAGTGACGATGCTTTGGAAAAGTTGACACCCTGTGCTTCCCCCACTCTCTTTTCTGAGGCAAATGACAAACCCAGCCCTGCCTCTTATCCAATAGAAGTCACCTGGCGCATAGGGGAACACCCTGGGTGGACGCTGCCCCATGCAGTTGCCACTCAGCTGGGCAGGAACTGTCAATTCTCTTGGGTTCAGTGTTATTTCACCACCAATATGCACATTCTTCCTCCTCCTCAGGCAATGTGAACACTTTGTCGCCTTGTGCCCGCACTAAATCACAAAGGGCTATATACTTTCCAGGGGGCCCAGCAATTTTGACAATTACACCACAGTGGGCCCATTTGCCCATGCCCTGGTGGATTTCATTTTCCCAGGATGAGGGTCCCACCTCATTTAGTCCCAAGGAAAGCCTTTTTAAACTCAGAAAATGCATGTGCTTTGGCATTGAGCACTTAATGGGGCTCCCTGCCTTTGTGCTGGGTACTGATGCAAAACATGTTTGTCTCTTCCTCAGCTGGAAGCAAGAAGCAGAAGAGAGGGTCCTCCTTCATGACAGTCTCCAACTTCTACAGGGTGAGTTGGTGCTACCCAGAAGCCACCTAGAGCCCATTGTCCCCAACCCTTCCTTTCAATGGTGTCATAGTTTGGCTGCCACTTCATGGCCAAAAACAGGATTTCATTTCTCTGCCTGTGATTGCTTCTTTAATTCAGGGAGTCTTATTCCCTTCTGAAGAGGCCACAGAATTGTAGGACTATTGGATGGGAAAGACTTTCAGGAAGGTCCAGTCTAATCACATCATTTTCAGACTGAAACCAAAAAATATAAAAGGAACTTGTGCAACACAACAAATAGACATGTCAAGGCCCAGATGGGGGTGTGGTGGCACATGGTTATAGTCCCAACTACTCAGGAGGCTGAGGTGGAAGGAACACTTGAGTCCGGGAGTTCAAGACCAGCCTAGGCAACATAACAAGACTCCATTTCAAAAAAAAAAAATTTCCCCAAGATATCAATGCCCAAGATCTTGTGTCCAAGAGGTGACTGACAGGTCTTCTGGGATGGCCACAACTTCTGCAAAGTTTGGGGATTACTGGAAACACTTGCCAAAGTGTAAAAATGTGGCCAACAAGGAGATGTTGCATGAAGGAAGATTTCAATGTTTCTCAAGGACCAGGATGTCCCAGGGCAGAGTGGGCCACCTCCTTGGAGGAATCCAAGCCAAGGAGGAGGGTCCATTGATTAAAAAGGTTAACAGGGCATGGCAGCGCACGCTTGTAATCCCAGTACTTGGGAGGCTGAGACAGGAGGATCCAGGTTTGCTGCCAGCCTCAGCTACTTAGTGAGGCCCTCTGCAACTTAGTGAGACTCTGTTTCAAAATAAAGAATAAAAAAATAGTGCTGGGAGTGTAGCTCAGAGGTAGAATGCCCCCTGGGTTCAATCCCCAGAACCACACACACACACAAAAATGTTAACAGTAGGCAGGGTCTTGCCCACACGGACCCTGTGGTCCTTTCTAGTACTGAGATTCTGAAATGAACCAGCCCTGAAGCAGATGGACCTTGTTTCTTATAAACCATGTCACTGCAGACCTCAGGCATGGCTCTATCCAACAGAACTTTCTGCAGTGATGGAAACAGTCTCTTCTGTACTGTCCAGTATGGTGGCCACTAGCCCCATGTGGCTAGTCTGTACTAGAAACGTGGCTGGTGTCACTGAAGCACTGAATCTTAATTTTAATTTAACTTTCATTAATTAGACTCTAAATACCTCTCCCGAGCATGATTATCCTGAAATACCATTGCTGAGTTTCACTTACTTTTTTTCTTTTTTCTCCATCTCCAGGAGCAACTAAACAAGCTGATGACCACCCTCCACAGAACTGTACCTCATTTTGTCCGCTGTATTGTCCCCAATGAGTTTAAGCAATCAGGTGCATTGTGGGGTCGTGTCTCCCTGCTGGAAGTCCTGAGAGTCTGTGAAGTTGGTGTTCATTCCAAATGAAGTCCATCTTTAATTGCCAGGGCTGATGAGGACAAAACAAGGGTCAAAGACAATGGCTCATCTAAAAATCATATTCTGCCGGGCGTGGTGGCGCGCGCTTGTAATCCTAGTACTTTGGGAGGCGGAGACCGGAAGATCCGGGTTCATGGCCAGCCTCAGCGCTCTCTCTCTCTCTCTCTCTCTCTCTCTCTCTCTCTCTCCTGTCTCTCTCTCTACCTAGTGAGGCCCTCCGCAACTTCGTGAGACCCGGTTTCAAAATAAAGTATAAAAAAATAGGGCTGGGGGTGTAGCGCGGAGGTAGAACGCCCCTGGGTTCAATCCTTGGTACCGCAATAAATAAATAAATAAATAAAAATAAAAATCATATTCTAAGCCGGGTGTGGTGGCGCATGCCTATAATCCCAGTACTTGGGAGGCTGAGAGGAGGGTCGCAAGTTCGAAGCCAGCCTCAGCAATTTAGTGAGGCTGTCAGCAACTTAGTGAGATCCTGTTTCCAAATTAAATAAATAAAATAAAATAGGGATGGGGGTGTAGCCTGGAGATAGAAGGCCCCTGGGTTCCATCCCCAGTATCACAATAAATAAATAAAATAGACCGGGCGTGGTGGCTCATGCTTGTAATCCCAGTACTTGGGAGACAGAGACAGGAGGATTGCAGGTTTGTAGCCAGCCTCAGCTACTTAGTGAGGCCCACTGCAACTTAGTGAGACCCTGTTTCAAAATAAAGAATAAAAAATAGGGCTGGGGGTGTATCCTGGAGGTAGAATGCCCCTAGGTTCAATCCCCGGTACCACCAAAAAAAAAATTAAAAATAAATAAATAAATAAAATAAATGAAAATCATATTCTAACTGCTTTATAAAGTAGAACAGAGGCCACCCAGCCAGAAATCACACTCAGGGAGCTTTTAGGCATTGGCCAAATTGTGGGGTATCTGGGGCTACCTGGACAGAGACAGGAGAAGACTGGGATTGACAGCACAGATGCTCTGTTTAGCCTCCCTGGGTGGCAGGGACTGTCCTGCCCAACTCCAGAGCACTGACTCTCCACCTGTGTCCTCTCTCCTGGCAGGTGTGGTGGATGCCTACCTGACCATGCACCAGCTAGCTTGCGGTGGTGTCCTGGAGGGCATCCATATTTGCAGGAAGCATTTCCCAAACAGGTGGCAGTACCCAGAGTTCAAACAGAGGTGAGTGGAATCTCCCTGACACCTTGCATGCAGTGCTCAGTCTTCTAGGGACTGACTAGTGGATCAGTAGAATCCCATTATAGCACCGTGGGTGCCCTATCAATACCACCTCACTATAACTGCTTTCTTACATGTTGGCCCAACTTTCAGTTACCAGCACCTGCATTTCTGTTGCTGCTGGAGCCTGCTGCCCCTCCCTGGCAGGCTGAAAGTCCCAGGAATTAATGCTTCCCAGGAGCACAACAGAGAGATGTCAATGTGCCCTAGAGACATGGTGTAAAATACTTCAGCTCCCTCGCCCTCCTAGTAGGCTAATTCTGCGGCATTTTCCACACTGGCCCCCAGACAGCAGCATGTAGAAAATGTTTGACAAGAGTTCTCCGGGTTTAAAAAAAAAAAAGCCCCAATTGGTAGGAAATCTGCCAATTTCCATGGTGTATATACTCCCACTGCGGCTCCCCTTGTTCCCCGACAGCATTGAGCTCCAGCTGCCCACTGTGACCCCTACCTTGAGAGCATCTTTTGTTGGCTTTCTTCCCACTTCCCAACTCTAACACCTACCAAATAAACTAATTACCACACCTGAATCTTTATCTCAGGATCTGCTTCTGCAAAAACTAAACTAAGACCTTCATCTACACCCCCACTTGCTACAACTTTTGGCCACAGATAGAGGAATGGAAAAGGTGACTAGAGGTCACCTGGCCCAAGTCCCTCCCTCTGAAGTTCCCAACTGGGGAAGGACTTGTCCAGGATCACAAAGGGGACTGCTGATGGCTCAGGAAAAGAAAGTGTTCTCCTACACCTGGCCCAGTACCCTTTTCTCTACTCCCAGCTCTATCAGGAAGGAAAGGACTTTGGTTTCTCCATCTCTTAGAACACCTCCTCCCTGAAACCCCAACCCACACCAACACTCACCACAAGCTGTAGCCTTTTCCCCAAATCCTGTCAGTCTCATCTCCCTGCCTACCTTGGACATCTGTAAATCAAGCCTAATCCTTATCTGGAAGACCATGTCAAAGACGAGTGAATAATTGCATGCATGTACTTTGCGTACTGCCAAATTGGGTATGATGATGACTGGCAGTTGTCTCTCTCCTGTCAAGTACCAAGTGCTGAATCCCAGTGTGAGTCCCCAAGGGTTGTGGACAATAAGAAGGCCTCCTTGCAGCCATTGATCTGGATTCCAATGAATACAAAATTGGGCGTACTAAGGTCGGGTCTTCTGGTGGAGGTGCCCTCCCTACACCCGCTCAGCTTTGTCCCAAGAAGGTAGACTTTGGAGTACCAACTCCAGCTCAGCCCGTGGGCAAGTCCCTCAGCCACTGAGAGCCTTGGTTTTCTCCTCTGAAAAATCAGGGCTGATAATGCCAATCTCACAGGATTTGGGGTGATTAGCGACAACATGCATAGAACCCTGCTCAGCACAGAGTGGTACTTAATCAGTGGCAGAATATTTCTTAGTACTGTATGAAGCCTAAGAATTTTAAAAAAATCCTATAAGAATGGAGGTGCTGGATCTGACCAAGCGTGGTAATATGTATGGGCAGGGCCTGGGTGGTGAAGCCCCACAATCCCAGCTCACCCACACAGTGAGCCCCGAGCCCTGAGCTGGCAGGTGAGTAGGAGTTGACTCAGACAGAGCAGCCTTCTGATCCTGACTCATGGGGCCCAGGCCACCCCACGTCTGTCTCATTTCCTGGGCTGCCAGGAAAAAGGAAAAGACCTGTTAGGAGTGTAAGGGCCAGCCGGGCCAGTGGTGCACGGTATCCATCTACAGTTGCCTCTCCAGACTGTACCCCAACATGACCGCCAGGGTGACACCAGAAGAGCACCAGCTTGGCAGTCAGGAGTGCTGGGTTCAACGCCTGCCTCTGTATGGCCAGGAGCAGATCACTTGCCTCTCTGAGTCCCATGCGTGATGCAGGCCTGGTATGGAGGCTTCCAGTGTGCACGCGTGTCTCCAGCGCATCTGGTCACACTGCAAATGCCTATGGAGCACTTGTTGTGTGCTAGGCATGGTTCCAGGCTCCGGGGACACACGGTGAGAACAGGATGAGGCTCTAGTTCCCTGGGGCTTGCTTTACAACATTGGGTGTTTGCAGAATTGTAACCTAGCCAGGACTGTTTGCTTTGGCTTCCTTCACCATTAGGACATGCTATGTGTAGCTAGATCGACTTATGGGGGACACTTGAGTTTTGTCACAGAATCCTTGAATACTTGAGCTGCAAAGAGCCTTGGAGACCAGTTCCACTCCTTTCCCCACCTACCTTTGGCAGATGGGAAACTTAAGAAAAGCCTGTAAAGGGGGTGGAGGTGGCATGCCCAACATTTCAGAAGTAGGCAGGACAAAGTTAGTAGGCATCAGGCCCCGCCACCAACGCGTGTCGCCTGGGAAGCCAGAACTGACTGCTCCAAAATTTGACATAAGTCACTGCCTGGGCAAACGGTTTCACCTTGCTGGTGTTCAATGGTTGCACTGGCTACATCAGCTCCAGGAGAAGTCCCAGGGCTACTGGGGGCACCTTTGCTCCCTGAGGACCAAACAGACTTCAGCAGCAGGTGCAGAACAAAGGACAGGATGGTTCCTCCTGTAAACTGTGTCCCTATCATTGGTATTGGCTCACGTGGCCCCATCCCCAGCAGCATGCTTGCCTCTAAGACCAAACCTCACTGTCAATTAATTTTGAAATATCAAGAAATGTTTTATGACACAAAGCCCAATTTCTCTTTCCTGTGATGTCTAGCTCTTTGGGAGGGGGTTTTTGGAGGGTGGGAGGTGGAACATTCTTCCCCATTGGAACTCAGTTGGGGGCTCCCATATGTAGAATTACCCATGGAGCTAGGAGATCTTGGGGCTTTGCAGTCAGCACTCTCACCGGACAGGAGGAGCGACCTAGGCCCCCAAAGGAGAGAGACCTGACCAAGGTCACATAGCACACCCACACAGGCTGCAGCCAGCACGCGGCTCCCTGGGCTTTCTGTCCTACAAGTATCTACCATGCCCATTTTAAAGCATGTAAAATGATGAAACATACTGAAGAGAGCACCCAGGAGCCCACTTAAAAACCTGGAATGTAACTGGGCGTGATGGTGCACGCCTGTAATGCCAGTATTTGGGAGGCTAAGACAGGAAGATCACAGGTTTGAGGCCAGCCTTAGCAAATTAGCAAGACCCTGTTTAAAAAAAAAATTTTTTTTAAGTGCTAGGGGTGTAGCTCAGAGGTAGAATGCCCCTGGGTTCAATACCCAGTACCACCACCAACAACAACAACAACAAATCCTGGAATGTAATCTTGACTCCTCATTCCCAAGAGTAACAACTCCTGTGGTCTACATTTTTTTTTGTGTGTGTGTGGTACTAGGGATTGAACCTAGGGATGCTCTATCACTGAGCTACACCCCATCCCTTTTTATTTATTTCTTTATTTTTTTATTTTGAAACCAGGTCTTGCTAAATTGCTGAGGCTGACCTCAAATTTGTGATCCTCCTGCTTCAGCCTCCCGATTGGCTTGGATTATAAGCATGCGCCACCACGCCAGGCTTCCCTCTTCTGAGTTTTTACATTAACTATTTTAAACAATTATTTTAAAAAACTATTTTAAAAAAATAGTTTCATCACATATGCAGATTGCTCCTGGGCTTGGTTTTGAGCTTCATGAAAGTATCACACTTAACTGGGCGTGGTGGCGCACGCTTGTAATCCCAGTACTTGGGAGGATGAGACAGGAGGAGCACAGGTTCGTAGCCAGACTCAGCTACTTAGTGAGGCCCTCCGCAACTTAGTGAGACCCTTTTTCAAAATAAAGAATAAAATAGGGCTGGGGGTGTAGCTTGGAGGTAGAATGTCCCTGGGTTCAATCCCCAGTACTGAAAAAAAAAAGTATCACACTTGATATCCTTTTCTGTGACATTCTTCTATGACATGCTTTCATCCCTTAATCATATTTCTTGAGATTCGTTCTTGTTGGTATGTGACACTGAGTTATTATCACAGCCATGCCATATTGCTTTGGATGGGCATAGCCACATTTGTACATTTATCCTCTTTCCTGTCTGTTTTTGTCTTGAGTGTTTTGTTGTTGTTGTTGATTTTGCTTATTCCAGTGATCAACAATGCTACTATAGATACCCTTGCCCATGGTCCCACGTAAGAGTTTCTCTAGAACAAAGTTCTCAACTTATCTCTACCTTAGAATCTTAGAATCAAGCCGGGCATGGTGGCTCATTCCTATAAACCCAGTACTTGGGAAGTTGAGACAGAAGGATCACAGGTTCAAAGCCAGCCTCAGCAATTTAGCGAGGCTCTCAGCAAGTTAGCAAGACCCTGTTTCCAAATTTAAAAAAAAAATAGGGCTAGGAGTGTAACTTAGAGGTAGACTGCTCCTGGGTTCATTCCCCAGCGTCACTCCCCCAAAAAAGAATTTTAGAATCACCTGGGAGGATTCTAAAATATCAAAGCCCCATCCCAGAATTCTATTTGAAATCACCTATGTCTAGGCATCTGAATCCTCCAAAAGCCCTCCAGGCCGGTGTGCCATGGACCCAGGCTGAGATCTATGCCGACAGGATGGTCGCCTGTGCTAGGGTGCACAAACATCCAACTTGATGAGGGAACACCCAACTATTTTCCAAAAATCTTGTCGCAGTTCACCCTCCCATCAATACACATCCATGCCAACACTGTTTTTATCAGCAGTCTTAAGTGTTACAGGAAGGAGGAGGGGCAAATGGTGTCTTGTGGAATTTGCATTTCCCTGAGGCTGGGTGTTTTCAGCTCTTTATTATTTTTTTCTTTCTTTCTTTTTTCTTTTTTTGGACTGGGGATTAAACCTCCAAGCTATACCCCCAGCCCTATTTTATTTTTTATTTTGAAACAGGTTCTAAGTTGCAGATGGTCTTACTAAGTTGCTGAGCTGGTCACGATCCTGTGATCCTCCTGTCTCAGCTTCCCAAGTACTGGAATTACAGGCGTGCACCACCATGCCTGGCTGTTTCCAGCTCTTTCTAACATGCTCCGTGAAGCTGGCATTGCTTTCCTGGGCACGAGTCCCACTCGCCAACACCACTTAAAGCCTGAAGCTGTGTAGTACCAGTAACATTCGGTCTTTATTTATACAAAATCCACTCCCCCATAACTATCCCCTTTCCCTATGCCTAGATCCCATGGGACTATGATGCGATGACTCTGTCTAAAGGCTGCTTACATGGTGGTGGAGAAGGGAAGTCCCTTGCCACTCTGACTTTGGGGCAATCATCATATTACATAATGATCCATCACATGTTCCTTGGAGCCTTGCAGTCTTTCTCCACCTGTTATCTCATTTAATCCTTAAAACAACCCTCTGAGGGAGAGGGATTAGCATCTCCATTTCACAGAGGAGGAACTGAGGCTGAGAGATGAGATGTCTCCAAGGTGACTCAACTAGGAAGTGCAAGGCTGGGACTGGAGCCCAGCTGGCTCCGGGAGAATCCAAGAGGCACTCTGTCAAGAGGACACTGATGCTGAAATTGTCAGGGGGCCCTGCTGGTGGAGGTGCCCAGGCCCAGCCAGCTGTTTCTGTGGGGCCTCAAGCATTAGCATCAGATGGGGGGGTCTCTTCATTTTAAAGCCCTTCATGATCACTGGTTCTTTGTTGGTTTTTTTTTTTTTTTTGTATTCATGGTACTGGAGATTGAACCCAGGGGTTTTTCTATCTCTGAGCTACACCCCAAACCTTATTTTATTTTTTTATTTTGAAACAGGGTCTCACTAAGTTGCTGGCTAAATTGCTGAGGCTGACCTCGAACCTGCAATCCTCTTGTCTCAGCCTCCCAAGTACTGGGATTACAGGTGTGCTCCACAGTGCTGGCCTCACTGGTTCTTTGAATTAAAACTCCCCCAAGTGGCTGCTGTTGGGTAATGGCCAGGGCTTTTTTCAGACAAGTGCTTCTTCCCCAGGTGTTCTTTTGAGCAGGCGTCGTGGCCAAGCTTGAGGACATGCGGGACCAGAGTCTGGCCAAGATCATGACGATGCTGCAGTGTCGGCTTCGGGGTTTCCTCATGAGGGTCAAGTTCAAAAAGATGCTGGAACAAGGTAGCACTCACAGACACCTGCAGGGAAGAAACATCAAAGCCAGACACACACACACACACACACACACACACACACACATACACACACACGGTGGTCAGAGCCTTCAGCTATAACATGTGGTGGGATGAGGGGTAGATGCCAATGTCTTTGCTGGCCCCATGAACCCCACTGGGGGCTTTAGTCTCCTGGGGCTCCTCTAACTAAGTACTAAAGTCTGGTGGCTTAAAACAACAGAGATTTAGGCTCTCAGAGTTCTGGAGGCCGGAGGTCCAAAGTTGAGGGATGGGCAGGGCTGTGCTCCCTCCCGAGCCTCCAGAGGAGGATCTCTTCTTGCTTCTTCCAGGCCTGGGAGCCCTAAGTGTTCCCTGGCTAAAGCAGCATCGCTCCAATCCTCAGCTCTGCCTTCGTGTGGTGCTCTCCTGTGGGGCTGTGTCTTCGCATTATCTTCCCCTTTCCCTATCCAGTCATATTGGATTAAGGGCCCACCATCCTCCAGTATGACCTCTTTTTTTTTGCGGTACTGGGGATTGAACCCAGGGGCATTCTCCCTCTGACCTATAACCCCAGCCCTATTTTATTGTTGTTGTTGTTGTTGTTGTTACTATTATCATTATTATTATTATTGTTATTATTATTTTGAAACAGGTCTCACTAAGTTGCTGAGGCTGGCCGTGAACCTGTTATCCTCCTGTCTCAGCCTCCCAAGTACTTTGATTACAGCCACCAAGCCCAGCTAATTATATCTGCTCAGGCCCTATTTCAAAATAAGGTCACATTCAGAGGTACTGGGGGTTAGGACTTCAACGTATCTTTTTGGAGAAGACACAATCCAACCCCTAACAGAGACCAACTAATACACACCCTTCTCTCTACAGCTTTTAAGTCCTTTTCACAGCCTTCCCCTTACTTGATCCATATGATGATGCATTGGTGGGGGTGGGGAGGGGAGAGCCTGCACCCTTTTTTTTATGGATTTGGAAACTAAGGCCAGAGAGGTTAAGGAACTGGGCCAGATTCATGCAGAGTTGAGATTAGAACACAGAATTAATAATTCCAACCCCCTACCTTTGGAATCATGTTTTTCAACCATTTCCCTAACATGGTAATTTAAAAATTGCTTGGTCCGTCACAGTTGACCTGTGGTTGACTCTGGCTTTTTGTGGTCATAGTATTAGTAATGAATTCCTGTGACCCACCAGCAGGCCCTCTGTGAGCCCAACTGAAGGCAGGGACACCAGTTAGGGGCTGAGTGGAGGGACATCAGCCCTTGTGCACAGAAAGCCCTCAGCAAATGACAGTCCAGTCTAATGAAGCTGCAGGGGATAGGAAGAGGGAAGATTCCAGAAAGTCTGCAGATTCGTGGGATTCAGAGATCAAGGGGTGATTTCTGGTAAGGGAGAAGGAGGGAAAACACAGGAGTAAATCTGTCTTGGGCCCTTCTGTCTGGGAGGGACCCAGCTCCCCCGGTTTCCACTCAGTGCCCTTGACCTGACGTGGGCTCTGATCCCAGCCAACGTCTCGCTGCCCAGACCATACACGCAATGCTGGGTCTTGAGAAAACACTTTTGTGTCTGGATAAAAATAGACCTGTGGGCTTCTATCCCCTGCCTACTCTGTTTTCCAAACCCCTTCCCTAGAGAGGCCAGGCCCTGGCACCTGCATTTTAACCCATGCAACTCCAGATTTGTTTTTAAGGTTAGGTTTGAAAGTCACGCGGTGGAATGTGTGCAAGTTCCTGCAGCTGCGTCTGTGGGGCCAGTGGAAGCCAACAAGTTGAGGGCCGAGGGGACAGGCTGGCTGAGATGGCTGCTGCCTGCATGCTGGGGAAGTTGGGGAAAGGTCTGGTCCTGGACAGAGGTGCCTCTCAGGGAAAGAAGCCCAGGAGGCTACAACAGTCTGAAAATGAGGATGCCTTAGAGCTGGAGTCTAGCCTGCTTCCAGACAGGCTAATTCTTCCCTAAGAAAAAGCATGTTGTGTCTTCCCACCTTCAAACTCATCCCTCTAAATAAAATTCACTTAGGGCAGCTGGGCATGGTGGCGCACGCTTGTAATCCCAGTACTTGGGAGGCTGAGACCGGAGGATCCGGGTTCACGGCCAGCCTCAGCTACTTAGTGAGGCCCTCCGCAACTTAACGAGACCCTGTTTCAAAATAAAGAATAAAAAATAGGGCTGGGGGTGTAGCTCAGAGGTAGAATGCCCCTGGGTTCAATCCCTGGTACCGCAAAATAAATAAATAAATAAATAATAAATAAAGAATAAAAAATAGGGCTGGGGATGTAGCTCCGAGGTAGAATGCCTCTGGGTTCAATCCCCAGTACTGAAAAAAAAATGTTAAAAAAAATCCACTTAGGATAAAAAGAGCAACCCAAACCACCTTACCCCACTCCACCAAAAAAAAGTAGACTTGGTTATTGACTGAACGCCCCTGAGGGTGTTGGGGTGTTTTCAACTCCTCAGTGAGTCCTGGGCCTCAGAGAGAGTTGGAGACGAGTGGGACCTCTCACTTCACAGGTTCTTCTGACAGTGGTGAGGGCATCATGAGCAGCCAGGCCGCTCTCAACCACTGCAGAAGACCATGGGCCATTCCACAATGTGAGGGTAAATTCATGCGTACTCTGGGGCCACCATGAAAAGGAATGTGTCACAGAACACCAGAGGACAGAGGCTGGACAGCGGGCCGCTGCATTCAGGAGACAGGACAGCAATGCAATTTGGAGTGGCCACAGGGGCAGTGGGGACAGCTCAGATTTCTCTCGGGTAGCCCTGAGACCTCTGTGGCTCACAAAGAAGCTTCTTTCCACCCCCAATAAAAGAACTTTCTAACAGCTGGAGCTAACCACACATTGAAAGGCGGGGATAGTAAATACTGCATCCCCCAAAGTACCCGCACACAGGCCAGTCCCCTGGAGGGCCTGAGACTGCAGAGGGGTCCAAATGAGTATCTCTTAAAGCCCAGCCATTGCTAGCACTGCCTGGCTTGCCCCACCTGCTCTAGGACCAACCTTTTTCTTTACATCAACTCACTTTTTATTTCAAAAATTTTATTTTAAAAGAAAACTTTGAGCCAGATGTGGTGGTGCACGTCTGTAATCCCAGTACTTGGGAGGCTGAGACAGGAGGATCGCAGGTTCGAGGACAGCCTCAGCAAGTAGTGAGACTCTCACCAACCTAGTGAGACCCTGTTTCAAAATAAATAAAAAATAAAATAGGGCTGAGGGTGTAGCTCAGAGGTAGAATGCCTTTCTGGGTTCAATCCCCAGTACCACACACAAAAAAAAGAAAGCTTTGTATCCTTACCTGATTTAATCTCAAAAGCTTTATATCCTAACCTGCTAAATCAATGCTGTCTACAAAATTATGAATTTAAAGCCAGGTATGGTGGTGCATGCCTGTAATCCCAATACAGGAAAATTGCAGGTTTGAGGCTAGCCTCAGCAACTTAGCAAGGCCTTCAGCAACTTGGCAAGACCCTGTTTCAAAATGAAAAATAAAAAGGGCTGGGGGTGTGGCTCAGAGGTAGAATGCCCCTGGGTTCGATTCTCAGTACCCCCCCCCAACAATTATGGATTTGATGAGTTCTTCTTCAGTTTTTCATTACTTACTAAAGTAGCTATGTAACAAGTCCTATCAAAGGGTTTGTTTTTTTTTTTTTGCGGTACCGGGGATTGAACGCAGGGGAGTTCTACCTCCGCGCTACGCCCCCGGCCCTATTTTTTATACTTTATTTTGAAACCGGGTCTCACAAAGTTGCGGAGGGCCTCACTAAGAGGAGAGAGAGAGAGAGAGAGAGAAAGAGAGAGACAGACAGACAGACAGACAGCGAGAGAACTGAGGCTGGCCGCGAACCCGGATCCTCCGGTCTCCGCCTCCCAAAGAACTGGGATTACAAGCGTGTGCCACCACGTCCGGCGCTATCAAAGGGTTTTTATATAATGCTTGAGCCCATCTCACTACCCTTGCTGTATGTGTTATCCTTAGGGAAGCCAACAGTCTTTATTGGTCCCCCTGAGCAGGACAATAGATAAGAGGCTGAGGCTGGGAACTTCCTTGCTCCTCACTAATTAAACGTGACAGAGCAAGGTCCTGCTCTAATTAGTTCTTAAAAAATCCTTTATTCTTAGTGTTTTCACTAAGCTCTAATCTTATTTAACTAAACCAGACAGAATGAGCTGTTGGGGGGAGGGACACTTGTAATAGTTTTTACTGAGTAAAAAGTTGTGGTGCTTATTACAACCTTCAATGAAAACTTGGCCACTGTGGCATCCCAGATCCTCACATGTATTTGTCATCTTCCATGAGAGGCCACCCTGCCTCCCAAATCCATTTCTTCAGTGTTTGCCCTCCTGGAAAATGTATCTACAGACTCAGGAAATACTCCCTCCTGGCCTGTCCCACTGGCTCTGCTCCGGGTAGTAGGGAAGGAGAGGGGGCAGGAGGGAGATCTTTGAGGGGCTCACAGACTAGTAAAGCAGAGGAATATAGGGTACAGGGCCTGATGACCCTGATATCATCATACAGAGTGAGAAGTGTCAAGTGCATGGAGAAGTCCAGATAAATGCCATGGTGCTGACCAAGAGCAACTGCTGGACAGTAAAGAAGGGTCAGCCATAGGGACGTGGGGGCAACCGGTACGGGCCAGCACGGGGGTGAGCAGGGGCTACATCATGGAAGGCCAAGTTGAGAGTTGGGACTTTGTGTTAGAGAGATGAAAGAAGAGAGAGACAGAGACAGAGACAGAGAGACACACAGAGAGACACAGAAAGAAAAACAGGACAGTAGAGAGGGACACAGAGAGAGACAAAGTGACGCAGAGAGAAGGAGAGTAGAAAGGGACACAGAGACAAAGTGGCAGAGAGAGAGACAGAGACATGGAGAATGAGAGAGAGAGAGAAAGAGAGGAAGAAGAGGAGGAGGAAAATGACAATGAAGATGACAGAGAGAGGGAGAAGCCAGTGAAGAAGGGAAGGGGAGCCAAAGCTGCGATTTCGCCAAGGCTCCTGGTGTATATAATGTTCAGAACAGATGTTAAACATGGGGCACCTGGATGCTGAGGAGCATTTAACTTCCTTTCTCTCAGGATTAAGGAGCATCCTAAGAATTGGTCGTAAAGGACTGGGAATGTAGCTCAGTGGTAGCACGTTTGCACAGCAAGTACAAGGCCCAGTATCAAAAAGAAAGAAAATGGTCCTAAGCAAGGATGGGCCTTCTCTGTTGAGCCGCTCGGCGCTTTGCTAAAGAAGCTAGGACTGACAGCATCTGTGGAGAGGGACGTGGCCTGCAGAGCTGCAGCAACCACAGTGGGGGTCCGAGTCAAGACTGAGGCAGATGCCCCACTGCTCACCACCCAGCCCCTGGCAAAGTCACCCAGGTCAAGCCACTCCGGAATGTGGCTCGGCAAGAGGAGGAGGTGAAGGCCAAGGCGGAGGAGCTGAGGAATGCCATGGCCAAGACCCAGGAGCTGGTAAACAAAGTCAAGGATCTGGAGGAGAAGACAGTCACACTCAACCAGGAGAAGGACCTCACCATCCCACCACATGCTGCACGCGCGGTCTTGGGGGGAAGAACAGCGGTCTTGGGGGAAAGAACAGCGGTCTTGGGGGGGAAGAACAGCGGTGGGATGGCTTTGGCAACTGCCCAGACCCCTGCGGTTGCTTCAGTCAGACCCAGGGAGGGGGAGAAGGGGAGCTCTTTTGAGAAGCTGTTTCCATTCAGATCACAGGGAAATTTCCCAGCCTTCACTTTTCCTTCACTACAGTGCCATCCTTGAGCCAACCATCAAAACGTCTCCACTGAATTCGTGTGTGTGTGTGTGTGTGTGTGTGTGTGTGAGAGAGAGAGAGAGAGAGAAAGAAAGAGAGAGAGAGAGAGAGACTGGGAATTGAACCCAGGGGCATTCTACTCCCAAGCTACACTCCCAGCCCTGTTTCACTTTTTGTTTTGAAATAAGGTCTCCATAGGTTGCTGAGAGTCTCATTACATTGCTGAGATTGGCCTCAAATCTGTGATCCTCCTATCTCAGCCTCCCAAATACTGGGATTACAGGCATGTGCCACTGCACCCGGCTTCCACTGAATTCTTATTTTCACCAGCAGCAAGCTGGCACACACAGCTGTGGCCCCTGCCTGTGGGGACTGTCCAGGGATGGGAGCAAGAGAGGTGGACATACCAGGCTCAGGGGATGAGATGTCAAAAAACGACTGACAGTGGCATCCTGCTTGAGCACCCTCGATTCCAGGCTATCCAGCTGAAAACTTAAGGTGCCCCTGCTCACCTGGGGTCTCGTTGAAATGCAGATTCTGATGCAGCAGTCTCAGGCAGGGCCTGAAGTTTCGCTCCCAGGTGAAGCTGCTGCTGCTGGTCTAGGAACCACGTTCCTGGACTATGCTTTGTCATGCACATCACAAAAGGAGCTCAGAGACAGCCTGGCCCCTTGTCTAGCCCCCAGGACACAAGTCCAGGGCTATCAGCCCAAGGCTTGTACACCATCTTGGGGATGGTCTTTTGGGTCCCTTGCAGATACTTGGACCCTACTTTTAACCGAGTCTCTTTCTTCTAACAGGAGCAAGAGAACCTGATGGATGGTGGAGGAGCGCCTGACCCAAATGATGAAGTCCAAGATGGAGCTGGAGAGCCAGCTCTCAGACATGCGGGAGCGGCTGGAGGAGGAGGAGGGCACGCAGCCTCCCTGAGTGCCCGCAAACACAAGCTGGAGGGGAGATGGGCGACCTGAAGTGGGACTTGGAGGGCCTGGAAACCACGCTGGCCAAGACAGAAAAAGAAAAGCAGGTGAGCAGCCGCCTGAGCCCACCATGCTCCTCACAGACCAGAGCACCCCCAGCCTGCTTACCTGAAGGGGCCACACCTGGAGCCCCCACAGTAGCATTGCCTGGTGCCCTAACCACTGGCCACGTGGGGCTATTTAACTCTAGTTAATTCAATACAACTTAAATGCAGTTCCTCAGTTGCACCAGCCACATTCCAATGCTCAACATCCACACGTGTTAAGTGTTCCCATATTGGACAGCACAGAGGACACATTGCATAAAGTGTGTAGAAAGTCCCATCATTAGCTGGGCGTGGTGGCGCACGCCTATAATTCTAGTACTTGGGAGGCTGAGATAGGAGGATCGAAGGTTCAAGGACAGACTCAGCAAGTAGTGAGACTCTCATCAACCTAGCGAGACCCTGTTTCAAAATAAAAAATAAAATAGGACTGGGGGTGTAGCTCAGAGGTAGAATGCCCCTGGGTTCAATCCCCAGTACCACACTCACCACACAAATTCCATCATTGTAGAAAGTTCTGCAAGACAGCAGCTGGCAGGGGACTGAGAGCCAGTCCCATCATGGTGAAGGGGTTACCTTTGACTGTTGGATATTCTGCCCAAAAAAACATTTGCCGCACCCCACTGATAGCTCTCTGGGTTTTCTGGGGGAACCCCTGGCTCCTGATGTCATTCAGCAGACCCCCATCCTGCCTTGCAGGTGGATGGGATTCATGAGCCAGGTGAGGTGGACTCTGCTGAAACCTGAGCTTTTATATAAACCACCTGGGTTAAGCCAGGCGTGGTGGCGCACGCTTGTAATCCCAGAATTTGGGAGGCCGAGACAGGAGGATTGCAGGTTCGCCGCCAGCCTCAGCTACTTAGAGAGGCCCTCTGCAACTTAGTGAGACCCTGTTTCCAAATAAAGAATAAAAAAATAGGGCTGGGGGTGTAGCTTGGAGGTAGAATGCTCCTGAATTCAATCCCCAGTACCACAAATAAATAAATAAACCACCAGAGTTAACAGCAAGGTGCAGAGTCTGAGTTGGCAGGACTAGCGGGGCCCAAGGTCCATGTTTCTAGCAATGTTACTGCTGATGTCTGAGGACCACACTTGGAGCAGCAGAGGACTGAACTGCTGGTTTTCATCACTCCCTTCTGCTCCTGACACTCTGACTTGGGTGGTCTGGGACATGCTCTGGGTGAAGATATTTCTCAAGATCCCTGAAAATCCTAGGGTTCAGCCAAGCTGAGGATCCCCCCTCCAACCACAGACGCTGTTTCCCACCCTAAGGACCCATCTCTTTCCCCGTCCCAATTTCCAGACCCTGGATCACAAGGTCCGCACCCTGTCAGGGGACCTCTCCCTCCACGAAGACAATATCTCTAAACTCCAGAATTCTCGAAGAGGGCCCTGGAGGAGCTGCACCAGGTGGGTTCTCCCTGCCTCTCCCCTTGGCAGAGCAGGTAGAGTTGGTACAACACACTTTGGAGAGTGAAGACCTGTTCAAATCCTGGCTTTGCTGCCCCTTGGCTGGGAGCCTCAGGGAAGACAAGAAATCTCCCTAACTCTCAATCCCCTCATCAGTGAAGCAGGTGTGGCCACATCCTGCTGCCTTCCTTCCAGGTTTGTTATAAGTAGGTGATCGTTTAACTTATCACCCAAACTAGGAGAGTTTTGAGAGTGAAAGGCAGAGCTATTAATAGTCATGAACTGAGTTGGGCCCAGGCACCCTGGGAGGTGTGGTCACTGGAGTTGTAAGGATGAAGTGGGGTGTATGGAAATGCTGCATGAGTTGTAAAGTCCTAAGGAAATCTTAATACACCATAGCAACAGCAGGCCACAAGATCTTGAGGTCACGGGGATGTCCACCCTACTTTCCCAGGTCTTCTGTTACGGGCACAGGCTCCTGAAGGCAGAGCCAGAGCTGACCCGCCATCTGTGCTAACCAGGGCACAGAGCGCCTCTGGAGCAAAGAGCAAGTCAAAGCCCAGAGTGAACAGTGGACCACTCCACTCACCCTAAGCATTTCCCCTGAGCTCCTCTCTCTGCTGCCTCTGCAACTGCCTCTCTGAGGCTGTGAGTCTCAACCATATCAGAGCCAAACCCCCTTCTATAAAAAATACAAGTGATCCTTGTTAGACACAGTAGTTAGGTTCTGTAAAGTTGCCACAAACAGCCGGGTGTGGTGGCACACGCTTGTAATCCCAGTACTTGGGAGGCTGAGACAGGAGGATCGCAGGTTTGCGGCCAGCCTCAACTACTTAGTGAGGCCCTCTGCAACTTAGACACTGTTTCAAAATAAAGAATAAAAAATAGGGCTGGGGGTGTAGCTCAGAGGTAGAATGCCCCTGGGTTCAATCCCTAGTTCGGCAAAAAAAAAAAAAGTTGCCACAAACACTGAATTAGCAAATACAAGCTCCTGCTCCTAGAGGAAATTAGGGTTAGGTGCCGGTGAGCCTCTGGTCATAACATTTTTGTCAACCAATCAATACATAATACATACAATTGCAATCAACACATTACTTAATCTTATGTGTTTCTGTTTAAAAACACCCTGTTTTTAACACATATTATTGACACATTAATATTAAACTCATGGCCACAGCACTGTAACTCATGCCTGAACGAAGCTTATCTAATAAATGTATTTTTTCTATATGGCACATCACGGCCTGCTTGTGCTTAGGACACTAGACTGCACTTCAAGCACAGGGACCATTCTAAACAGCAAAATTACCAACAAAAAGCATAAAAGTGAAAAAAACATTGCATAAATAGAGCATAAAAATGGCACTCATTTGATTATAAGAGCTGAAACAAGAAGGCAAAAGTGTCACCTTGTTCAGCGTCAGCTGGGAATGTGCATATCAGGCAATTCTAAATTCCCCCAGCATGTATATGTGTGCAGATGACCCCAAAAGCACTATGAGTATTGATCTGGAATACATTTGTAATGCATTTTAGCGAGTAGGTGAATGGGCAAATAGAGGAGCCACAAGTAATAAGGATCGACTCTATTTTGGAATGCTTTCTTACTATCCTGAAATCAAAATTATAAATAATATATAACTTCAAAAACATTATTAGTATGCTCTTTGGTATAAAGGAGAAATGAAGAGAAAATAATTTATAATAAATAATGTGTCGGCCAGGCGTGGTGGTGCACGCTTGTAACCCCAGTACTTGGGAGGCTGAGACCAGAGGATCCAGGTTCTCGGCCAGCCTCAGCTACTTAGTGAGGCCCTCTGCAACTTAGCGAGACCCTGTTTCAAAATAAAGAATAAAAAATAGGGCTGGGGGTATATCTCGGAGGTAGAATGCCCCTGGGTTCAATGCCCCAGTACCGCAAAAAATTAAAAAATTAAAAAAATAATGTGTCAATGTGTAAACACTCCGGCAGATGGACTAGGAGACATCTCTGATGGCTATAGGCAGGCACAGGAGGGTGTGCTGTAACTTGGATAGCAAGGTGTGGCTGCTGTCGATGATGCAATTTTACAGAATCATGAATAATTCTTGGGGAAATTTTTGAATGATAACAAATCTTCTCTCTGCTTTCACAGTAGATCATTCTTTAAAAATGTGTAAGCCGGCCGGGCGTGGTGGCGCACGCTTGTAATCCCAGTACTTTGGGAGGTGGAGACCGGAGGATCCGGGTTCGCGGCCAGCCTCAGCTCTCTCTCTCTCTCTCTCTCTCT
>PVJS01010406.1:15865-48163 GCA_004027185.1 Glis glis | reverse complement strand
GAAGATCTTAGAAGATGGAAAGATCTTCCCTGCTCTTGGATAGGTAGAATAAATATTATCAAAATGGCCATCCTGCCAAAAATGATCTACAGAATCAATGCAATCCCGATCAAAATACCAACATCATTTTTCTCAGAGATAGAAAAATCAGTCATTAATTTCATATGGAGAAATAAAAGACCCAGAATAGCCAAAGCAATTCTCAGCAACAAGAGTCATCTTTTCTTTTATTGTGGTTATGAATATATTTTAGATTTCTCTGTTCTCTTTTTCTATTGTATACATACTGCTGTTTTCATTCCTTCCAATTTTTTCTGCCACCTTTGTATAGCTATGTTTATATACCTTCCCCCTATTTTTCTGATTTAAATTTTTATTATTTAGTGCTTATTTGAAATCTTAACATACATACTAAATTATTCATATCTCCCACAAATCCAAAAGACAGCCTGTATTTTTATCTTCTTCCCAAGAAAGACAAGGAACTCGGTACCCTTTAACCCATTATTAAGCATGCTTTCTCGTCCAATATTTTTGCAACTGTGTAGAGTTTTACTTTCACCTTTAAAAATAACAAAAATAGGTAAGTTTACCATCAATAGTTATAAATTTTTCTAAGATGTATTATCAATTTCTGTGCTGATTTGTATTTCTTATATCCTAAAATATTTCTTTTCTTTCTGCTTAAGAACATCTTTTAATCGTTCTTTGCCTACTGGTGCTAAACTTGCTTTGTCTCTTTATAGTTTGAAAATGTCTTTATCTTCCCCTCACTTTTGAATACTAGTTGTAGTTTAACAACTATTTCTTTCCAGAATTATTACCATTGTCTTCTGGCACCTGTTGTCAAAGATATAAAAAATGCTACCAGTGTAATTATGATGTTTCTAATGTATTCTTTTTCATAGTAATATGTTGTTTTATTCCAGCTTGTTTTGTTAATAATCTTTTGTTCTTTCTTTTATATGTAATACCTTAATTTATATCTTTGAGAATCTTAAATATGTTTACATATGTGTTTTTCTCACTATTCTATTGTTCAAACCAAATAGTAAATACAATCTACTGATTCAGTTAGTTGCCTATCTTGACAACTAGACCATTTTAGACCCTTTTCCTTATCTCTCCCTCTTTCTTTCTTCTTTCTTTCTTTCTTTCTTTCTTTCTTTCTTTCTCTCTCTCTCTCTCTCTCTCTCTCTCTCTCTCCCTCCCTCCCTCCCTCCCTCCCTTCCTTCCTTCCTTCCTTCCTCCCTTCTTCCTTCCTTCCTTCCTCTTTCTTTCTTTCTTTCTTTCTTTCTTTCTTTCTTTCTTTCTTTCAGGTTACTAGGATTGAACCCAGGACATTCTACCTGAGTTACACCTGCCAGACCTCTTTATTTTTTATTTTGAAACAGGATCTCGTTAAGTTACTGTGCTTTGGCCTCAAAACTGAGATCCTTCTGACTTATCTTAGAACCATTTTAACCATTATTTTTTTAATTATGAAGCTTAAATCCTCTAATTTTACAATATTTCTCCCAGATGTGCTCTCCCCTCTACTTCTTCAACTTTTTTTCCAAGCATTCATATCTACATGTACCATAATATATCAAGCTCACCATGTCTGAAACAAAAGTAGTTGCTTTCTTTCCCCACAGCAGCACTAACTCTAGATGTTGTTATTTCTGTTGACAATTTCTTCAGGTCTTCAGTCTCACCTTGAAGTCATCCTTAATTCTTCAGCCATTATTTTTCTGTAATCCCTCTCTCATTTATGTCTTTCTTTATTCTTTCTGTTCTTTTATTGTTTTGCTTCATTTTGTTTTGGTTGTTGTTGTTGGTGGTGGTAATGCTATTGATTGAACCCAGGGGCATTCTTTCTCTGAGCTACACCCCCAGTCTTTTATTATCATTATTGTTATTATTATTATTATTATTATTATCGTCATTATTTCAAAAAAGGGTCTCACTAAGTTGCTGAGGCTAGCCTTGAAACTATGATCCTCGTGTCTCAGCCTCCCAAGCACTGAGATTACAGGTGTGTGCCACCACAGCTGGATCCATTTATATCTTTCCAATCCATCAGCCCAAACTCCATTCCTTGTCTTCACCCCTGCACAATTCCTATCACAATGACCTTTATTAGTTAAAACATTATCACTAGCTACTGTAACAAGAAATGCCTAAATCTCAGTGATTTCACAAAATGAGCTTTTATTTCTCATCCATGGAAAACCCAATTAACTGATGTCTGTGGTAGGTAGCTATTCTCAAGCAACAAGTCATGGGTTTTAGTTTTTTCCTTATGTGTCTTCCCCATCTTCAGTGTGTGGTTTCTTGGGCAGCCTGGTCTCCTGGTGACAGGCAGAGGTTTAGACCAGCAGCACGGAGAAGACATTCCTGCCCTTAACTTCTTCAGACTGAAACTGGCTACCTCTGCTCATTATCCTTTGGGTAAGAGCAGCCACAGGGCTCCATCTAGATGTGAGAGAAATGGAGCTTAGCTCTGTGCCTAAGAAGCCAGTCTATACAAAAAGACCAAACTGTCTTCCTGCCTCCCAGCTGCCTGTGATTCCATCCTCAACATCACTATTAATTTGTGGCCTGAAAACACCATTTTGCCTATGTTTCTCTTTGTTCAGATACTTTTTAAAAATCTCCATCAAGTATGGGACAAAGTTTAAAACTCAGAGTTTGGCATTCAACTCATTCAGCAGTCTTGTTTCAAAGTAATTTCCCCAAGTAGTATGAAAGAAGATGCTCCAGTTTGGATCTTGAATATCCCCAAAGGCCCATGTATTGAAAGTTTGGGCACCGCCCTATGGCGCTATTGGAAGACGGTGGAACCCTTAGGAGGCGGGGCCTAGTGGAAGGAAATTAGGTCACTGGGAGTAGGCCTCTTGAAGAAGATATTGGGACTCTGCCCCCTTCCTGTCTCTCTCTTTTCTTCTCAGCTTCATGAGGTGAACAGGCCTCCTCTGCCATGCACTCCCACCAAAGTAATGGGGCCAATTTACTATGGTCTGAAACTGTAAACCAAAATAAACTTTTCTTCCTTTTAGTTTGATTGACTTGTGTACTTTGTCACAGTAACAGAATGCTCACTAACACAGAAGGAAGTATTCTAAATGAAGGAAAGAAAAAGTGTCTATAGGGACAGAAAGGTTCATGTACTGAATTGCCACAAAAAACACTCAAACCATTCTACTATACTTTCTTGGTTTTCCTCACATATCCTTGGCTGCCACTTATATCTTGTTACTCTCTGTCCACACTTTCTTTATCATTTTGTCTTTCTTCCTCTTCTCCTTCTCTCCTTCCCTCCTGTATTTTCCTTCTTCCTCTTGTTCCTAAACCATCGACCTAATGCAATCACTGGAAAATATTTTGAATGGGACAAAAGATGGACTAGAGCCAATGGCTCTCTGCTCTCAGAGAATGTGCTGTCTAGAAGAAAATAGAAACAACTGCTAAACGATAGTGAATGTGGAATATCAGAAGAGAGACAGGAGTAGAATTATATGATAATATAAAATACAAATTGTACTAACTATATCTATCAATGATAAAAAACATATTTATGTTCTTCATTGTTTTCTATACTATATAAAACCTTCACTCATTTCCTTTAATGATCTGAAATTCTACCTCTGAATTATACCAAAAAGTCTGAAAGTCACATACATAAGCCATACCACATGCGTTACCCTGGCCCTCTGCTCTGCCAAAGCTCCACTTTGACAAGATATGTCAGCTTACAAACTCATCACCTTGTCACTTTCTGCATTACCTCAAGTGAGCACTCAAAACTGCTGTTGTGAGAGAAAAGACTCAACTCTAAGATGGGGATATAGTCATGTGGAGAAAGCTAATGTAGATTCTATCATTAGCCAAATAACTTCCAAATTAATTTTTAAATAAATATAAGCAGTGTCCATGATGTAAAAGAATTAAATTTTTAAACCAGAAGAAAATAAGGTAAACTTTAATCTTGTCTTGGCAATGTAAAGCATTTTTTTTTTTTTTTGCGGTACCGGGGATTGCACTCAGGGGCGTTCTACCTCCGCGCTACGCCCCCGGCCCAATTTTTTTTTTATGCTTTATTTTGAAACCGGGTCTCACGAAGTTGCGGAGGGCCTCACTAGGGAGAGAGAGAGAGAGACAGACAGAGACAGAGACAGAGACAGAGAGAGACAGAGAGAGAGAGAGAGAGCGCTGAGGCTGGCCGCGAACCCGGATCCTCCGGTCTCCGCCTCCCAAAGTACTGGGATTACAAGCGTGCACCACCACGCCCGGTAGAAACATACTTTTAATACATGTGAGAGACAAAGGGTAACATCGTCAACTTGAAAAAGGTTTTTACAAATCCACAGGAAAATAACAAAGATGTGATTTTTTTTCAAATAGGCAAAGAACCTTATTAGAGGGAGAGAGAGAAATAATAAGAGCTAGAAGCATCTTGATGATGAGCTCATATCAACTACTCAGAAGAGTCACTAACACAGAATAAGCTCTCAGTGAAATTTATCTAACATTATATCACTGTTATAAATAAAACATGTTCAACCTTATAAATTATTAGAGAATTAGAAATTCAAATAGCATTATTAAATTAAATCAAAGTGAAACTAAGATATCAGGAAAACCTCCAATTATTTGGAATTCTTTTAAAAATCACTTCTAAATAAGTCATGGGTTAAGTCACAGGGAAATTAGAAAATATTTTAATGGAATGGAAGTAAAAGTACAACATAAAATCTGTAGGATTCAGCTTAAGCAGTGTTTAAAGAAAAAAATTAGCATTGAATATTTATTTTGGGGAAAAGGGGTTTCTAATAAATGATCTGAGCATCTACCTTAAGAAAGTTGAAAACAAATTAAGTCCAAATCAAACACAACACAAGAAATAATAAAAAGCAGAAATCAATGGAATTGAAAATAGAAATACAAGAATAAACCAATGAAAAACCCAATGATTTATTTAAATTATCAGTCAAATTGATCAATCTCTATCCAAACTGTTTAAGAAAATAAAAAAGAGAAAGCCAGGCATGGTGGTGCACACTTGTAATCCCAGT
Organism: Glis glis; assembly: GCA_004027185.1. Taxonomy (NCBI): domain Eukaryota; kingdom Metazoa; phylum Chordata; class Mammalia; order Rodentia; family Gliridae; genus Glis; species Glis glis. The sequence continues at coordinate 43,106 of PVJS01010406.1, read as the reverse complement.
ACTTCGGAGGCTGAGACTGGAGGATTGCAGGTTCACAGCCAGCCTCAGCTACTTAGTGAGGCCCTCCACAACTTAGTGAGACCCTGTTTCAAAATAAAGAATAAAAAATAGGGCTGGGGGTGTAGCTCAGAGGTAGAATGCCCCTGGGTTCAATCCCCAGTACTGCAAAAAAAAGAGAGAAGAAATGAATTATTCATATCAGCAATAAAAGAGGTACATCACTACTCATCTGACACCCATTAAAAGGATAATAAGGAAATACTACAAATAGATTTATGTCTACAAATTCAACAACCAAGATGAAATGGTCAAATTTCTCCCAAGAAGATTAAAAATAACCTGAATGAATGATCTTAAGAGAGGAGAGAAAATAGGATCATATAAAATGCTCAGTTAAAACTAGAGAAAGCAAAAAAGAGAGGAAGAAAAACAGAAATGAAAAAGTTCAGTGAATAGAAAAGTTACAGACATGGGTCGATAATAAACCCAATGATATCAATATCCACTTTGAGTATGAATGATCTAAATACATCAAGAATAACAAAGAGATTGCCAGAGTGGGTTAAAAATACTCAACCATATTCTGTCTATAAAAACTCACTTTAAGTATAAAGACATAGGTCAAAAGTGGAGGGAGAACAGTGGAGAGAGATAATACTACTTAATGCTAATCAAAAGATATGCAGAGCAACTATTAATTTTAGACAAAGCAGACTTCAGATTAGATAAAATTATCAGTGATAAAGATAATTTGCATAATTATAAAAGAAACAATTCTCCCAGAAGATATATAAATCCTTAAGATTTATGCACTTAACAACAGAGTGTCACAGTATGTGAGACAAAAACTAGTAGAATTGGAATATCTCTATACCTCCCAACCAATTTTTCTGTGAACCTAAAAATGCTCTGAAAATGAAATCTATTTTTTAAAAAATTGATGGAACTACAAAGAGATATAGACAAGCCCACTCTTGTATCTAGACCCTTCCATACTCCTCTGTCAGTCATTGATTGATTAAGTAAGCAGAAAATCAGTAAAGATATAGTTAAGCTGAACAGCACCATCAATAAATTGAAGATAATTGACATTTATAAAATACTTCACTCAACAACAGCAGAACCCACATATTCTCAAGTTCCTATGGAGCATTCAGCAAGGAATGCTGAATTTTATTCTGCATTTAATATTCTGGGCCCTAAAATGTACCTTAGCAAATTTAAAAACTAGAAATCATACAAAATATACTCTCAGACTACAATGGAATTAAATTAAAAATCAATAACTGAAAGATAACTGGAAAATCCAAAAATATTTGGTGACTAAACAACACATGTCTAACACATGAATCAAAGAAATCTTAAAAATTAAAAAGAAATACGCTAAAAAGTGAAGCAGGTATTTCTGCATGGTGTCAATTGTTCTTCAATAATTTCCATGTTTTCTACAATTTCTGGTGCATTATTTTTATGACCAGAAAAAAAAATTTTAGAGTGTTTTTTTAAGTGCCATTTAAAAAGGTAGAATTTAAAGGCTATGGAGAGCAATTGTGCAGGGGAGGAGAGGGTGGGTGAGTAATCAGAGTTGAGGGTGGCTGGGGTACCTACCTTGATTGACTCATAGTTTAAAATGCCATTCAATGGGAAATTACAGAAACATCAGCATGTTTGAGCATGAATGAAAATGGCTTGGTGTGAAGTCTACTTGATTTTGGAACATGACTATCAAATATACCTAATAGATGCAGTACACTGAAGACCAAAGCTTGGTAGATCTGTTTTTCCACGATGTAGTTCATAATAGAGGAGTCCACACAGGGAGGATGCAAAAAGTCTAAAGAGAAGATCAAGGATAGGCTCCAATGGCAACATTGAAGGGACAGATGAAAGAAAAGAACCAAGAAGTTGATGGGATGATAGAAAGAGCAGCTGAAGCAGAAATGGGACAAAGGCACATCACAGAAATTAAAGCAGGAGAGAATTTAAAAAGAGAGAGAGAGAGAGAGAGAATAACAGAATGAAAGAGCACAGAGTGAAGTCAGAGGAGACCAGCACGTCAGCGATCCAGGGTTCGGCTCCCGCCTTGCTCACTCGCTGCGAGCCTCACCTCTCCAAGTTACCCTCAATTATCCTGAAACCAAAAAGTGCAGTGAGCTGAGATCTGGCTCGTGGGCGAGGAAGGGGAATCAGAAAATGTGTGATTCTTTTTAAGAGATGTAGAGACAAGGGGAATTAAGGGAAGGATTTTATGTTTATTTCTGCTTTGTTTTGTTAGTACTGGGGATATGTGACCACACACACACCAAAAAGAAGGAACGGAACCAACCAGAAGAGATTGAAGTTTGAGAGAAAGGATGGCTATTGGATGGAGAAAGGTGTCAACCTGAGATGGAGATGTTGGTCTTAGAAACAATGTATTAAGAACATTCCTCCAGCATGGGAGGGAACGAAGATTGGGTGGAGACAGGAATTGTAAGATGGAGGGATGGCAGTTCCAGATGCCGGATACCTTCTGTTTTCTTGGTGTAATAGACAGGTTAAGGGTAAGGATATGACAGAGGATTGGATAAACTAGCAAAGATTTGAACAGTCACTGAAAGAAAGAGAGGAGAAGACTATGGATAAGGAAAGTTAAATTTCACTGATACTACTACAGATCCAAGAAGAATTGATTTTATGTTTAAATTCTTTTCTATTTTAATTCCCACTCAAGAGGAGAGAGAGGGGCTTTCTGGGAAATTGTTTGGCCTCTCCTAGATTGGAGGAAAGCAGCCAACATTAAAGAACCTATTTTCTATCTGAATTTCCGTTGAAGTTAATCTTTTATTGAGCCCTAATCAAGTGGCAGGAAGTACGTGAGATACAAGGGATCTAAGTCATGTGACAAGAAACTCTCAGCCCAACAGACCCAGGGAGGCCAAGTGCATCATCTGTATACATGCTTGATCTATTTTAAGGTGAGTCATGAAATTCCCAACAAGAAAACATATTTACATTCCTAAAACATATGCACTTGTTTATATACCTCCCTTTTTGCGTGCCCGATATTCCTTTATGAAAAGACTACATCAAATTCAAGGCATGTCGATTATGAAAAAGTTAACCAAGATTGCTTTTTTAGAGAAACACCCATGTCTACCAAGTAAAATATTAATTTACTGGGAGGAGTTCTGGGATAATGGAGCATATGGGTGTGGAAAAGAGAGAGCAGCCCTCAGCAGGCAGGGAAGTGTTGGGTCAAGGAGGAAGGGCAGTTTTAAGCGGCTACTGGTGAAGATTAAACCCCTCTACTATCTCCAGCTCAGTGTGCAGCAAACTGTAGGTTCTTGATAAGTTGAACAAATCTGATTCAATTTTTCTCTCTCTCTCTCTCATTGTGACTGGGATATTGTATGGCCATAAAACTGAATCTGAGAGTGTTAGAAATGTCATATATAAGGAAGTGTCCCTGCAGCCACCAAACCTCCAGTTCCCACCATTTGTCTTTGCTGCTTCTCTTAGGCTGGAGGGCACAACCCTTCCTCCCTATGTGGCCATGTCAGTCTGTCCCATAGGGCTCAACCAAAGGCCCATCTAGAGTGGTCCACCCCAGCTCAGAGAGGTCACATGCTCAGGACCTCTGATTTCCATGGCTTGTGTCAAGAAGCTGCAAAGCATAAAGGAAAGAGCACAGGCTCCTAATTATGTGAGTTCATCATTCCACTCTTACCAGACATGTGACCCTGGACAGTTACGGAGCCTCTCCAAACCACATCTCCTCCTCATCTCACTTTGATATCCACGCTACATGTGTGTTGCCTCCCATCAGGGTCCATTATATAATTTTTGAAGCCCAGAGCAAAAATGGGAATATGAGACCCCTTGTTCAAAGAGCAGGGAAAAAAATCCTTTTCCTTTCTCTCCCTCTCCTTCTCTCAACCTGTGATGATGTTTTTGATTTGTTAATTAATGTCATGCTCCCTTGGGCATGGAAAAATCTGCAAAGTCAGTGCACATCCTCAGAGGCATCATCGGTGGGTCTCCACCCTGCAACTTAGCATGTGGATGTATGTTTCTGGCCTTGACCCTTCCTGCATCAGAGCATGAGTACCTGTCCATAAAGCCAGCACTGCCTTTCATATAGATATCAGGATCTGGGAGTATGAGCACTGGTTGTATATATATATTACACACACTATATATATAGTGTAATATAGTGTATATATTACACCATATAGTGTAATATATATATATATAGTATATATAGTGTGTAATATATATATATATATATATATATATATATATAAACAATCAGTGTTGTTTATATATAACAACAATGTGTGTGGTATTGGGGAGTGAACTCAGGGGCATTCTACCTCCAAGCTACACCCCCAGCCCTTTTTATTTATTTATTTATTTTTGTTTTGTTTTTGAAACAAGGTCTCACTTAAATCCTCCATACAACTTGTGCTTAAATGGGGTATTTCATTAGATATAGTGTGATGAATTGCTGTGTGTGTATGGGGGGGATACTGGGGATTGAACCCAGGGGCATTCTACCTCTGAGCTACAACCCCAGCACTTTTCATTTTTTGTTTGAAACAGGATCTTGCTAGGTTGCTGAGAGTCTCACTACGTTGCTGAGGCTGGTCTCAAACCTGCAATCCTCCTATCAGTCTGGGATTACAGGTGTGTGCCACCATGCTCAGCAGATGAATTGCTATTAATTGATTGGTTTTCAATATGAGAAAACGAGTACAGGGTTGGAGGCCCAGTGACCCTTTGCTGAGCAGCAAATGAAAACCTTTCCTGGCCTGGATGAAAGGAGTTTTTTGTTGTTGTTTGGGGTTTTTTGTTTTATTTTGTTTTTTGTTTTCAAATCCAGTGGGACTTCTGAAGGAAAAGTATACTCCAGAATAACTCCCAATGGATACGTTTTACTAAGCATTTCCAGGAACTGGAGACTGGGAATATGGGTAGGAAGAGAGCATAGCTAAATAATCCTGCAAGCTCGGCATTCCCTGAGGCACCTCTGGGGATCCAATGTCTTCATCCGAGGATGTGTTCTTCCAGAAGGGAAAAGAGTACACATATGTGCATAAGTTTTATTTGAGATGTAGAAAAGAAAAACAGTTCTGGTCAGAAACCCTGCAAAAAACTTAATGATTCACAAAACCATGCTTCAGTAGTAGACTTAGGGCAAATCCTTTCTGGCCTCTTCTCCAGAGATAGCCATGGAGAACAGTGTGGTGTGGGGCCGTCGGGCCCCCTAGGGTCTGGCTGGGGTGTGGCTCTGCAGCTCTGGCCCTCTGGTTCTAACCATGTGCATCAATTCTCATCTTTCAATGAGCAGGTCAGTCCTTTCTAGACCTGACCGGGAAGACTGAGTGGATACTGTTTAATTCTAAGTGCTTTTACACCCATGTCACTAAACTACTGAGAAGGAAATAGTGATATTATCCCTGCATGAGCCCTAAGGTCATTGTAAAGCAACATTTTATTATCACTTTATGATTTCTATTCCTCATATGGGCATATTTTCTCCAAATCCTTTTCAGAACAGAAGTTCTTAACCAGGTTTGACCATTCTTCATGATGCTGAGAAACAAGGATTCTTTTTTTGGGGGGAGGGGTATTAGGGATTGAACCCAGGGGTGTTCTATCTTTGAGGTACACCTCCAGCCCTTTTTATTTTTTATTTTGAAACATGGTCTTGCTAAGTTGCTGAGGGTATCACTAAGTTGCTGAGGTCGGCCTCGAACCTGTGATCCTCCTGGGATTGCAGGTGTGCACCACCACACCCAGCTAAAAATGAAGTCATTAATCAACATTCTCTTTATACATACTTTCATATATTTTACACAAATGATGAAATGACTCAGGAGACCTTCCCTTAGCAAGATTTTTCCAAACCCTGCTTACAACACTCTAACATTCAAGGTAATAACTAATGTGAAGCATACGATGTCATTGCTTTTCTCGGAGGGGATCCCAGAGGTTTGGCAAGTGCAACTGGACAGACTTATACAAGCAGCACCAGAAAGGCAGAGTTATATGTATTTTGGAAGGGAATGGTCCCAGAGGAAACAGCAAAAATAAAAATCTCAGCAATGTCTTAAGAAACTCAACTTTGCTGTAATTTGAAAAGAATTTATCTCCTATACAAGAAACAACTACATAGTAAGTTTGGATTTTCTGGAATTAGAAGCTTTCTAGAAATAATTATTAAAATGCTATTTTACACGTGTTTACCACTATTTTTTAGATATGTCATATGGAGGATTTGGTACAATTATACCATTCCTGCAAACACTGGGGCTGTAGTCACAGGAGCTATTAGTGGAGTCATGGCTATCGGCAGGTAAACCAAGACAGAAGGGGCAGAAGTTTGCGCAGAGGTGAACGGACCACCTGACCTGGGTCAGCACAAGAACCATCAAAAGCATGCACAGGTTGCTAAAAAAAAAAAAAGCAAGAAAGGCAAAAAGGCTAAAACAGAATCTCTGCATGAAGGGCTTTCCACACTCAAACAAATAAATTGTAGTGTAAGGGCTAATGGGCTAAAGCCACTGAAGTGCTACATATCAGAAAATGGGGTAAGAATTCAGAGGAAGACAGGATTGGCAAGGGTTTCATAGGTGTTAACCACTGCTAGCTCAGCCCAGAAGCAGGTCTATACAGCAGAGAGAACCTAGAGTAAGAATATTTAAGGATGGCAATGGGTCCTGCAAGTAATCATTCCCTTCCACTCAGAGGAAAAAAAAAAAGAATTGCAAAACAAAGTCTGATTTCCATGGGCAAGCTCTAAATCTCCCTCCTGATCCATGGTATGAGCATATTGTACATGGAATGCATCTCGTTTGCTCCAAAGGGAGTTTTAACTCAGCTCCACACGACAGGGTGTGGAGTGAATTGAAGCCTTGGGTGTGTGTGCACTGTGAGATAAAGTGATGATGGGGTTTGTTTGGGACATGGCCCAGCACTAACCTCTGTGAGTGAGCCAGACACTATTTACCTATGGATTGACTTGCCCCAGCCTAACCCCGGAGCACTGGGGCTGTGCTGTTACCCAAGACACCCTCCATGTGCCACCACCACCAATGCAGGGCAGGACCAAACTCCAGAGATGGATAAATATAAATATATACTTTGCATTATCTAGCTTGATCATCTCCTTTATGCAATTCAAAAATTTTAAAGAGACCTGGTAAGCATCAAGTATGTGTCAGCATATTCCAGGTCCTATGGAGGTGACAAAAAAAAAAAAACAGTGGCAGGTTCTTTCTTCCTCCCAAGAGAGGACATGAAACATAGAAAACACAGTTCTCAGGGCAAAAAGGAGCAAGAGATGCTCATGCTTCATTAGGACTTTGGATTTTAGATGATACAGGACTGAGGTGAAGGTTGACCCCCCCACACACACACACCACAAAGTACAGAGGAAGAAGTTCTTCTAATATTTGGGGCTAATAAAATAACCATATTGTATGAAGGAGGAGTATCTTCTCTTTTACCCATGGAAAATCTAAAGCCTAGAGGGAAAAAAATGACTCACTGAAAGAAGGAAGAAGACAGACCCCAGGTCTCCTGGCTCCTAGCTCCAAACGGAGCTTTCCACGTGGATTTTCAAATTCAAGGTGCATCCTCAGAGGCAGGATGAATACTGTTTTCCTAAAGAAGTTGCCTTGGGGGATGTTAACAGGTGCTAGGAAAAGTAAATAAAAGAAAAAGGAACACAACCAGATTCAGCAGTTAATTAAGTTTAGGAGAATCTGGATGTAACAATGTGTATAGATTTCTCCCCTACAGAATTCTTATCACATTTTATATGTGCGTGTGAATTGTCCATCTCTAACGGGGAAACCCTGAACTCTATCTATCTATCTATCTATCTATCATCTTTCTATCTATCATCTATCTATCTATCATCACCTATGTGTCATGGAGCATCCAGCACACCTGCATTTCACAGATCCACTATAGAATATGTCAACCTCGAGTCCTTGGATTGACACGTAAACTGTGTGCTAGGCACTGCCCAGGTGTACCAACATGACCACCCAAGGCTGGGTCTAAAGGCAGAGCCCATGAGATTCACTCTGATCTTGCAGTGATATGACAGTTCCTAAAGTACACAAAGACCTCTTCATACATGTCTTCCCCAACCCCAACTTATTGATCTTTTGTACTAACAGTGAGTTTGAAAGATGTCAGTGGGTGCATTAAAAACATAAGCAATATCTTACTATAGCTGTCCTCATCCACTCCTAGCAACATTTTGGAAGGTAGTTAACAGAGCCGAGCTTCAGAGCCATGTAACCCCTTCTCATGGCTCCAATCCATGCACAGAGAAGACAACTGTGGGCACAAGAAGGTTTCCAAAGGGGAAATTTGTAGATTGTCAATTAATGAGATACAGTTTTCTTCTCAGCAAATTTGATTCACCAGCTTCAGTTTGTAAGAGAAAGCCTGGGTAAAAAATTAAACTTCAATTCACCTCCAAGACTGTTTTGAGCATGCATTTACTTGTCTGCCCAAATAACGGTTCCTACTCCCTCTTTCTGATTAAAACATTTTTCATTATTTTAATGTAATTTCTGAAAATCAAATAGTCTAGAGGCAAATAAAAAAGACAGAGGGTGTTTGTTTATTTGTCTGTTTGTTTGTTTGCTTGTTTGTTTGTTCGTTCATAGCTCCAAGAAAAAAAGAAGGAAGTATTCATCTGGGAAATGGGGAAGAAGTGATAGAGGTAGTGATATGTGAGCATTTGAAGGATGGACAGCAATTTGCCAGGTAGAGAAAGGCAAGGTGTTGGTATTCCAGGATAAGAAAGGCGCTTGCAAAGGCACTGAGGCAGGAAACATCTTGAACAATTCAGGAATGTGGGAACTCTGGTATAAAGGATATAATGTGCTTTAGAAAGACAAACTTAGGGGAAATAGAGAAGATGCATTGAAGTATAAGAGACCTTTGAGTAGAGTGGACATTTACACAGCTGTAGTGAGTGTCCAGTGAGGGGAGCCATGTCCAAGGCCAGAGCTGAGAGGCATTTCTGAGATGTAATGACAAGGTTCAGTAACTAACTAGATGTGGGGATGGGAAGAAAGTACTGCCAGCAGTCCCTAAGTTATATGGTACCAGATATATGGTACCATCATTGAAAGATCTCAGTAATGAAGAAAACAGGATAGAGCCAGTAAAAATAGCTCATAAATCATGTTTAGCCTAAGCCAAACCATTATAATGGGATCAGGTAAAGGTAAGAGGGGGAAATTGTTCCTATAGAAGCTGATATCTGAAAGGCCAGGTATAGGCGTAGTTTTTCATGTGTGGTCTTATTTGGTTTTAGGGATTATTCCTTTCCTGAATTTGAGCAATCTCAATGTATAAAACACCCACACCCACAGCTCTGATTGGACCAGAAATTATCATAAAATATATTGGACTGGCTGTGATATCTTCAGCGTCAACAGATGATGGATGAGTCAGATCGACTTCATGTCAAAGCGCCTTGCCAACCAGGCAGCTACGTTGAAAAGCTTCCTGGTACGCTAGGTCATGGCGCAGATACAAGAAAGGGAGAGAGATAAGTCTCTGACTCCACCTGAGCACGCCTATTTTGAGTAAAGCTGATCAAGTACAAATAGGGGAAACCTATTCTTCCCAGTCCATGCCTGACTGCTCCATCGCCTCACATTGGTGAAGACATGAAGTCCACAGTAAGTAGAGTTTTGTCCTTTTAAACTTATTACCATATAATTGACTGTTAATGTTCTGAACCAAGAGGGTCTGCTTCTCATGGCAATAAGAACAGAAATAAGTTTCCGTGATGAAAATCCTTGGGGAAAATGTTCTCTTTCCTTTTCATGGAATCATGGCATTTATAAGCAGTTCTATAGAGAAGGATAATTATACTGGGATTTGGCAGCTATCTGGACATGTTTTACCAAGCTATCATTAATAAAATTAGTTTCCACGTCATCTAATTGAGGTTTCTACACAGGGCTGACAGTCTCTAAGCCCTAAAAAGTGGCTGATTCTTCCCATTCTTGGATTCTTCCTTTTACCAAAACTGAGCATGTTCAAGCCAGAGAAAAAGCTTATTCTCAAAACAAGTGGGTGAGAGACTTACTGTCCCATTATTGGCCATGAAATAAATCTCTATATAAGAAAGATTTGCCTTGGGTCCTGTCCATGGCTGCTCCTTTGGGGAAACAGTTGAAGCATAAAGCTGCTGCCACATCTCACCTGTAGTTGCAGACAAAAGCCTGAGTGTGTAGAGGTGGATCTCAAAATTCTGCCAAAGGGATTAGTAGTCCTGAGTTTCTTATAATGGGATGCAAAGGGGCTAGAATCAGATGAATATTTTCATGTTTCAACATACTGCACAGCAGATTCTGCTTTATAATGGGGTTTCCAATGTAAAATAATTGTCTAGAGATAAGTACTTTTCATAACAGCAGGGTTTAAAAAGGAGGGAGGGAGCCGGGCGTGGTGGTGCATGCTTGTAATCCCAGTACTTGGGAGGCTGAGACAGGAGGATCCAGGTTCGTGGCCACCCTCAGCAGCTTAGTGAGGCCCTCCACAACTTTGTGAGACCCGTTTTCAAAATAAAGTATAAAAAAATAGGGCCGGGGGTGTAGCCCGGAGGTAGAATGCCCCTGGGTTCAATCCCCGGTTCAGCAAAAAAATTAAAAAAAATAAACAGGAGGGAGGGTTCCAGATCTGGGTCAAAAGATCCGATTTCTCTTCTAGTTCTGCCATGAACACAAGGTATGACTTTGGCCCAGTCCTTCAGCTTGGTTTTCTCATCTGTAAAAAGATTACGTTGTACTAAATGTTCTCTAAAATTTCTCCTACTTCTGACTTTTTAGAAGACTAATTTTTAACAAGAAAAATAACAAAAGAATAGTTCAACTATCTCAGGTCAAATAGGCAAATTAACTTGTATTATAATCAGGTGTGATTTTTTTTCAGACCGCTTACCATTTTCATGCCATTATGCTGTTCATCTTAAATTTTAGTATTCATCTGCTTTGCACAAGGTCTACATCCAAAACTCTAAAACTATGTGTCATACTATTTCATTACCTATAATTAATCAACAATTTTATATTATTATTAAAACTTTTATGGTTAAAAAAACAAGGTTAACAAAGAAAAGAGAGATCCCTCAGCACATTGGTAAGATTAGTAAATATCTTTCATGAGCTTGGATAGAGGGAGAGAGAAGAGAGAATCATTCTGCCATGTAACCGAGGCCAATGTTATTTGTGATTTCAGCTGATCTTGATCGGGCTTCTTGGACTCTTCATAGCTTCTGGTTTTGCTGACTATGTAAGTCTCATATCTTAAAAGTTTGTTACCAAAATGCATTTGCAAAGACATGTGGTATTCAATCATTCTTAATTTCTTATAAACTTCAGAACATCAATGTCAACGATGACGACAACACTGCTGGAAGTGGGAAGCAGACAGTGAGTGTCAACAACGCACATAACGTGGCCAATGTCGACAATAACAATGGCTGGGACTCCTGGAATTCCATCTGGGATTATGAAAATGTAGGTAACCAGCATGCAGTTCTCATTCTCAAAATTATGGTGTCTTTTTTAAGCAATAACAATAATAATAATTATTATTACATGCCAGTTAACCATAAAGAAGTTAAAAATAAATTAAATTCTAACTACACAAGCATAATATGTTATAATAGTTATAAGTAAGAGTGCCTGTTTTATTCACCCATTTTTACTCCCTAGATATAGCTACTAATAATAAGTGTTGTGCAATCAGTTAAAATTCAAACCAATGAGCAGTTACTGGGAATATGTTCAAAAAATTGCAGGGATATAAGACACATACAATCATCCTTTGGCCTGACCTGCAGATGCCCTCAATAATGATGAAAAACCTAGACGATATTACCATTGGCAAAGCATGGCCTATCTTGTTCTGTCTTCAGTTTCCTTCTAAAAAGACAGGAATTGACATTTTACCTGTAACTCAAAAGGACCAAAGGAAATGTAAATGACAACATTAATTGGTAAGAGATGAGAAAACAAAAAGACATGACACTAGTTAGGAGACCTGATCCTACAATTACCAGCTCTGTGTTTACAAACTGTATTTTTAAAAGGCAAACTCTAGCTGGGCTTGTTTGCACATTCCTATAATCCCAGTACTTGGGAGGCTGAGACAGGAGGATCACATGTTCAAGGACAGCCTCAGCAACGTAGTGAGACTCTCATCAACCTAGCGAGACCCTGTTCCAAAATAAAAATAAAATAGGACTTGGGGTATAGCTCAGAGGTAGAATGCCCCTGGGTTCAATCCCAGTACCACAGTAAAAATAAAAATAAAAATAAAAATAAAATAGGGCTGGAGGTGTAGCTCAGAGGTAGAATGTCCCTGGGTTCAATCCCCAGTACCACAAAAATAAATAAATAAATAATAAATAAATAGATAAATGGAAAACTCTTTATTATTTTAGTTTTTTCATTTGATTGATTAGAAAACTGTTCCCTGTCTTACTGGTCTCCTTAAAATTAAAGGATACTAAAATGCAATAGCCTTTTAAGGTTTATTTCACTTAAAATCTCACTACAATTTACAATTATATTGCAACAATAAAATTCTTTTTTAAAAGTTTATTTCAGTAAAATAGGCATATGTAGAGTTATTCTTATCACGCCGGGACTGAGGATAGAGCAATGAGTTAGATTCTCAGTCTCTGCCCTTAAAGAACCTGCCATCAGCCAGGCATGGCAGCACACACCTATAATCCCAGTCCTTAGGAGGCTGAGACAAGATGATTACAAGTTCGAAGCAAGCCTCAGCAACTTAGCAAGGCCCTCAGCAACTTAGTGAGACCCCGTTTCAAAAAATAAAAAATGTGCTGGGGTTATAGATTGGAGGTAGAATGCCCCTGAGTTCAATCCCCAGTACAAAAACAAACAAACAAACAAACAAACAAACAAATGAGAGCCTGTAGTCCATCCTTACCAATGTTAACAATAAATGTGACTGCAAGGTAACTCCAGAGTCAGTGCTCTTGCCCCAGCTCATCGCAGCCTTGGAGTTCCATTTCCCTCTTCCAGTGGAACTGACTTCTGATAAGAAAGCTCCTTGGAGAACATGTGCCTCACTATCTACTATCAACATCTTTAACAGGGCTTCGCTGCAACCAGACTCTTTGTCAAGAAGTCATGCGTCGTGCACAAAATGAACAAAGATGTCATGCCCTCCATTGAAGCCCTTGATGCACTGGTCAAGGAGAAGAAGGTAAAAATAAAAGTCTTTTTATTTGGGGTGAGAGGAGGTCTCATGACACCTAGTAAATAATGAAAAATCACAACCACTCCCTGTTGGCCACAGTATATTGTAGTGTATAGCACAAAGGGGGAAGAATAATTAGTAATTGTCTGAGAGAAGGCAACTTCCACCACATCAAAAGCTGTGGCGGAGCAGAACACCTGATAACCTTGACTGTTAAAGCAAAGTTCACATCGATGCAAGCCCTCAGAACTTCTCCCAGGACGTTTTCCTCCAAGACTTAGTTAGGGTATTCAGATTTAACAAATAAAACTAGAAGGTATTTAGTTAAGATAATGGATGATTTTTAGTATAAGTATGTCTTATGTAACATTTGGGATATATGTACTAAAAAACTGATTTCTTGTTTATCTGAAATTTAAATGTAACTGGGTATCCTACATTTTATCTGGCAACCATAGTTGAGGTAGAAGAAAAGGGGGAATCTGTGGGTTTTTTTTTAACTGTTTGCCTGCATTTATATCCTACAACTGATAAATAGGTACCTTTCATTGACAAGGTAGAGAAAACAAATAAACTACATTCTCAGAAATTGAATATCACATAGCCCAATCCAAAGAATCTAAGATGACCAAATGAAGTCCAAGTTTTAGAGTAAGTTGAGCCTCACACTTGTTTTTGTGAGAAGCTGAGATTTCAAACCAGCTAACTCCCTTGGAACACGTAGAAATGCCGAGAATAGCTAGAATTGGCTCTTCTTCAACCTGGCTATGAAAAGACTGCAGCCATACAATTCCCACTCTAGCCTTACACCCCTTCACATCAACAAACCACTGGCTTTGGCACTTGTTCTTTATCTTTCTTCCTTTCCACGTGTCTTCTCCACACTCAGCTTCAGGGCAAAGGATCAGGGGGGTCATCTACCAAGAGCCTGATGTATTCAGTCAACCCTGACAAAGTCGATGACCTGAAACAGTTTGGAGAAAACATTGCTGGCATGTGCCAGGGTTTGCCAACATACCTGGCTGAAGAGGTTCAAGGTGAGTACCCTCCCCACTGTACACGCCAAGTTGGTCCTGGCAGAGTGATCAGACTATCTCAAGCATGTCCACAGAGGCACCGGTTACACGGGGAATAGTCATGGAGACTAATATGGTGCTTCCTCTATGTGCTTCAAGTGTGCTAACTCATTTGTTCCTCACAGAAATCTCATATTACAAGTTCAATTGTTAGTCCCACTTTATGGATAAAGGAACTAAGGCACAGAGAGAAGATGCAAAGCCCTTGCTTGGCTCGATCCAAAGTATTTTGGCTCTAGATTCTGTGTTCTTAAACTTTATAGAATACTGCCTTTTGGGGGTAAATCTAGGAAAACCTCCAACCATATTCAAAAGAATGCATGAATGGCTACATGAAGGGAGAATGTCAATAGAATCTATTGACTTTCTAGAGCTCAAACAATAACTTCACTTCTGAACATTAAAAAAATACCTTATACCAGGGAACCCAACCCAACAGCAACTTTCCAGATCTCTGAACTGAGTGGTTTTATCTTGATAGATAGGCAGGTAGGTAGAGAGACAAACAGATAGATTAGGTAGATCTTGAAATTAGAACATAGCTAGTTTGGAAATTGTGTGACACTCCCCCCAAAGAGTTTATGAATAGTAATTGATATAAACTTTTCTTTTTATCAGGAGAAAACCTTCCCTTTTTCTCAGAAAAGTGCTACAATGCTAATATACTCTGGATTCTGAACATTTCCTTCTGTGGAAGTACAATGAAGAGCTGAAAAAAAATTTTAAAGCCACTATGGATTTCATCATCAGAGTATGCTATATAGAAAAATTGGGTTCTTTGTGTACATATATGAATGTATCACTTTGAATCTCTCTGTGATGTATGGTTATATTGCACCAATAAAATTCTAAAATAAAAGAAAGAAAAATATGGGTTCAAATGGTTTTTATCATGTCATTCTGAAAATGTTTTCTGCTGGTTATGTTTGGTTTCCTTAAGGTTCAGTAAACCTATTTAGTACTAAATTCAGTTTCTACTAACATTCTTTCTGATTTCTATGTGGAATTCACAGGATCATGAGTGCAGTATGGCAGTGGCAAGTTGTTGGAGAGCATTAGACCCAACTCTGAGCCTACATTCAAGACCCAACCCCTATAA
Organism: Glis glis; assembly: GCA_004027185.1. Classification (NCBI taxonomy): domain Eukaryota; kingdom Metazoa; phylum Chordata; class Mammalia; order Rodentia; family Gliridae; genus Glis; species Glis glis. Next base: position 27,674 of record PVJS01010406.1, on the reverse strand, counting down.
AGAACCCCTTCAGATGCTTCAGATACTGCTAACCGCAGCCCTGGGAATGGCTCCAAGACCATCCAACTGCTCTGAAGGCTTCTCTATAGTCAGTGTGCAAAATAATATTTCACATCAGCAAAGACAAAAATCCACTCAAAGTAGCCCAACCCAGAAAGAGAGGTTTAGTTCAAGGATATAGGGCAAGACAAGGAGCTGGGTATCAAAGACATTGGGACCAGGAACTCTTTTGACACCACAATTTCCCTCTCTCCTTAAAGCCATGTGCTCCTCTCTAAATTCTACTTCCTTCTTTTTTCCATCTTGTAGATTTCTCTTTCTTGCTCATAGCAGAGAACAGCTGAACCAAAATGTCAGCCTCATCCCCCATGTTCACATATCTTTCCAGTTCAAGGGATAACGTCTACTGTTGAATCCCAATGCCAATTTTTCTTGACTCTGTTTGGTTCAAGAGTCCATGACCTCTATTCACTGATGCCTTGGAGAGTGAAGTCACATGGTTCCTACACAGTACAAGGGTCTCCAGCAGGGGAGAAAGATCTCAGAGAAATCAAGACTCCAAATGTTGTGAAGCTATAGTTATTTTTTAAAAGTTGCTCCCATACACATATTGTTAAACCCTGGATGTCATAAGAGGAAATCCATTCCCCTGTCTTTAGGTAAATTATCCCTAAATAACCCCAACAAACAAAACTAAAATCATTGATTCCCACCAGTTGGGAAAAATGACAATATTTATCAGTTCTTATTGGGAAGTTATCATTTTCTTCATCCTGATGCAGTTTCATTGCTATTCACATGAAGTGTACTCACCCAGATTAGTAGTGTTTCTAAAATGTTCTAAAGCCAGGAAAGGTAGAAACCTGTCAAAGACCCATCAGAGGTCACAGACTTAGATGTTGACTTACCACGGGTAAAAAAAAGACACAAGACTGTGACTCATAAATTCTGTATAATGTCATGTACCTGACTTTTGGGAACTGGTGAATCTCATGTTTCATAGAAAAAGTATCTAGTCACTATTTCAGGATAAAAATTAAATTCACAGAGAAAATATAAAAATTCTAGATTATAGATACCTATCAAAATATATGAAGGAAAGATGTAAGAATTGCAAGGAAAAGTAGCTTCACAATTTAAGTTGAGGATTTTAACATATGTCCTTCAATAACTTATAGAGGAAGCAGTTAAGAATATAAAAAATTTAAACACAATTAATAGGCTTATTTTAATGAATATATATAGAATTATATAGAATACATATTCCTTAAGCATATAGAGGACATTTATAAATATGGATCACATGTGAGGTATAAATCAAATATTGAAAAATCTTAACTCATTGGCATCATAAATGGCACATTTTTCTGACCTCAATTTAATTAATATGGAATAAATATTCCCCCCAGTCAAAATAAAATAACTCTATTAGTTTTGACATTAGGTAAAATACTTCTAAATAACACAAGAGCTAAAGAAAAATTCATGATTAAAAGTAGAATACATTTAGAACTGTGAAATAATGAAGGCACTACACATAAAACCTTATATGTAGTATCTATAGAAATGTGCAGTGGAAAGCTATAGCCTTAAATCTTCATTTTATAAAAGAAGAAAGGTGAATATTGAGTTAAGCCTTCTATTTTTTAAATGAGGGGAAAATATAATATATCCAAAACAAGCAAGAGGAAAGATATTTATTAATGTAAGAAATTAATTAAATGGAAAACAAATATACAATAGTAAAGTTCAATAAAGTCAAAATTTGTTTGAAAAAGCATAAAGTTGACAAAATTTAGGTAAAACTAACCAGAAACAAAGTAAGTAATACTAGGAATAATAAAGTAGACTAAGCTACTACAGATGCCACAGATATTAAGATATTAGTAAGAGGACATTGTCACCAACTTTATTTCAATATATTTGAAAACTTAGGCCAACTAAATTTTTAAACCAGTAATTTACTAAAGCTGACTCTGGAAGAAATAGAAAATCTAAATAGTTCTTTAATCAGTAAAAGAATCTGTTCAGAAGTTTAAAAACCTCACATGAGAAAATTCCAGGCCAACATGGTTTTTACAGATCTAACAAACATTAAAGATACGAATTTTTCTAATCTCATGCAAAGTATTCAAGTATATAGAAAAAAAGAAACAGGAGTATACTCTAATTCATTTCATGATAATATTAATATTATTAATTTGATTGCAATGGCAAAAATAAGAAAATTAAAAATCATCTCTCTAGATTTTCGATACATATTAACAATTTATATTCCAGAAATATGTGCATTTGCTTATCCATCACCTGCTAGCTGAAGGTATGTACTTCTCCATCAAGGCTCTCATCTCGGTGCCATGTGGAAACCGAGCCTTAGCAAGGCAAAGGGATTCACTCAGAACCACATAGCTAGTGAATGCTAAAGGACCAGGACCTAGCCTTGTTTGGCTCTTTATGAGTCCAGTGTTTTTTCTTGTGTGTTTATTCAGATAATACCACTCTAGGGAGAGCAAGCATGGGTTATGGAAGAGAGAGTTTTAATCTGCATCTATATCAAAAGCTAAGCCTTAGATGAAGGCTAAGTTCTCTGTTCATTGTGAAGATATCAAACGCCAGAGCTTTAGGGCACACACACACACACACACACACACACACACACACACACACACACACGATCCCAATAAGACCAACGCCCAAACAAGGCCTTTGAGTTCTTTAGCTGACCACACAAGGCAGTCAACTCAACAATGCTGTCTTTCATGCTTGAGGAAAGTAAATGGACCCTCCCTCCTCAGTTTTTCATCTTGTCAGTGGAAATTGCTCAGGAAACAGTGAAATTCAGCACAGTGACCTCCCTTCCATCCATACACAGGCCAAGCTCAAAATTCTTAGCAAACTCTAAGAACTTCCTAGGGAGGAAATACAGAAAAGGGACCTTCCCACTTAGGTCCCTAAAATGAGTGCCTTTCAGACCCCCAGCAAACAAGTTCCTTCGGAGCAGTATAGGAGTTCTGCTACACCTGCTGGGCCCGTGTGTGTGTGTGGGGGGGGGATATTAAGCAGAGCTAGATTAAAAAACTAGTCCCTTGAAAAGTTAATTAACTGCTCAGAACTTCAGGGTGTGGAAAATGAAGCTAATAATGCCTACTGTTATCAGTCCACTCTTGCAAACAACCATGAAATCTTAGTAACATTCAACAATAAGCACTTTCTACCCACCTGTGTCTAGTTAGCTGGAAACTGACTGACGGGGGTTGGAGTCAACTGAACATCTCTGCTTTGAGCTCTGAGTCCAGCCGGCTCTGGTCTGCTATGTCTGTCTCTCTCTGGGCTCCAAGTGGAAGAGGCATTGTGTTCCAGAAAGAAGCCTTTCTCACTCTCAATCATCTTAATCTCACTCCTTCTCCCTCTCATTGTCGGCCTCTATATTTCCTTGGTTTCTTTCTCAATCATGGATACCTACTTAAACATCTCTCAACTTAGAAAAAGAAAATCACATAAACAAGCAAACTTGAAAACCTCCTTTAACCTTGTGTGTTTCTTCCCACTTCCAACTCTACCCTGGCTATGGCTCACTGTACAGCTTCACAATTAACTCACTAACTGTATCCACTGTCTCCCCTTCTACCTATTCTTTTTGTTTTTAACACAATTTGACTTGTAAATTTTATTTTTCAGCTCTTGTCTACATATTTCACATATTTCATAGTTGCCTTCATAACCTACATGCATTCTGCATGTCTTCTCTATGTAATAATATACCATGAACACCTCCTCATGTTTTAGTCTTCAGATGTTTTATTTGCAATGGATGCATAATATGCCATTTTGTTGATCATTCAAAACTTTTAAAATCATTCTCCTAATGTTGAGCATTATTTTACATTTTAATTATAACTTTTGGGTTGTGTGTGCTTGCATATGTATGTGTATAAAATAAATTCAGAGTAGTTTATAAATATTGAAAGCAATGGATCATATACATATATATGATTTTAGTGTGTATATGATTTTTAGTGTTGTCTTCAGTGTTTATAGATTACTCTCTATTCTGTACATTTTTTCAATGTTTTCGGGGTTTTTCCAAATGCTTTTCTCTGTATATGTGCTTTTTGTCTCCATGTTTTGTAACAGCCTTTCCATGAATGTATGGTAACTCTTGCTTATCTGCCTATGTTCAAAGAGACTGAAAAATTGATTTGAGGCGCTAAGCTTGTAGGCTGATCTTATCTTCTTTAGACTTCACTGAAGAGCGATTGGTTGTCAGTCTTTGAGAGAACCTTGATGTCAGTATCTTCAGGATTTCCTTCTTAGGTTAGCAAATTCCCAATAAAAAGCATTTTAATCTCCTTCCAGCTGGAAGGTAAAGGCCTGGCTGCCAGTACTCTGGGAACCCGGTGAGGAAATAGAAGCCCAAAGTCTGAGCATCCAGCCTTCCTGCAGTCCCACAACCCCCTTATTTTCAGTAAGGTACTGGCAACTTTAGCTATGCCTGGTACCCTCAGTCCAGAAAACCTCTTTTTTATGCTCTTCAGAGAGTAATATTCCAATCTTCTGTTGAGGTTGAAGAAGAATGACTATCCAGAGGGCATCTAGGGATCTAACTGCTTTTTAAAAACATTTTATTGATGCATTGTAATTACACATCACAGTGAGGTTCAGCGTGATGTATTCATACACGCACACAGCACTCAGTGTATTTCCCCTGCCCTCCCTGTACATGTTAGTGAGATTAGTAGTGATACCTTCATATATGGACATAACATTATTTAAACTGTTTCCTTCCTCAATCCCCCCCCACACACACCTACCTCCCCACACCCACTTCCACTCTTCTACTAGTCTCTCTTCTCATTTATTTAAAGTCCCTTTTGTTTCCTACTTTCTCTCTAGCTTCCACATATGACCCTTGACTTTCTGAGACTGGCTGATCTCACTAAGCATAATATTCTCTACTTCCATCCCCTTTCCTGCAAATGACATTATTTTGTTCTTCTTCATGGCTGAGTAAAATTCCATTGTGTGTATATGCCATATTTTCTTTATCCATTTATCTATTGATGGACACTTAGGTTGGTTCCATAATGTGGCTATTATGAATTGTGCTGCTATAAACAAGGATATACATGTATCACTATAGTATTCTGAATTTAGTTCTTTTAGGAAAGTATTGAGGAGTGTTATAGCTGGGTCGTGTAGTGTTTCCATTCCCAGTCTTTTGAGGAAACTCCATACTGATCTCCATAGCAGTTGTACTAATTTACAATCCCACCAACAGTGTATAAGAGTTCCTATTTCCCCACATCCTCACCAGCATTTATTATTGTTTGTATTCTTGATGGTTGCCATTCTAACTGGAGTTCTTAGATGGACACATAGACCAATGGAGTAAAATAAGAAGATACAGAGACAAATCCTCACACTTATAGCCAGTTGATTTTTGACAAAGGTGCCAAACACATTCGCCGAAGAAAGGACTTTTCAACAGATGGTGCTGGGAAAACTGGCTAGAAGAATGAAATTACACCCCTATCTTTCACCCTACACGAAAACCAACTCAAGATGTATTAAAGACCCAGAAATTGGATGAGAAAGTTTGCAATTACTAGAAGACAACATAGGAGCGACTCTCTGACATATAGGTATTGGTTGAGACTTACTTAATAAGACCCCCCAAAGCTCAGGAAATAAAAGCAAGAATCAACAAATGTGATGGCAAAATAAAAAGCTTCTGTGCAGCAAAGACAACAATCTAGAGTCTGAATAGAGAGTCTATATAATGTAAGAAAATCTTTGCTAGCTACTCCTCCTATAGAGGACTAATATCTAGGATACATAACGAACTAAAAAAACTTAACACTAAAAAAAAAAACAAAATAACTCAACCAAAAAATGGGCAATTGAACTGAATAGATACTTCTCAAAAGAAGAAATACAAATGGCCAACAAATATATGAAAAAATGTCCAACATCATTGGCAATCAGGGAGATGCAAGTCAAACCTCACTGCTTTTTAAGCAGCTTTCAGGTCTCCTTCCTCAGGCTAGCCCCACACTTTACCCCTCAGTGCCAGAGAGTGTGCAGCACAGCTTAGGATGAGTGCATCGTGGCTTTTCCCACTACCCACCCAGATGCAGCTTTCCAGCTTTTAGATTTGCAGAGGTTGTTCTCTCCTCCTTTTCCTGTTATCCAGGGTTTTGTTGTTTCTACTTCCCATACCTTGGCTTTAGTGAGACTCTGCAAAGGCAAGCTTAGATAGGTTCCATCCACCATTTTTACCTCAATCTGCCTACACTTTTCCTGTCCACTGCAATATGGATTCTCCTCCCACATTCCCAACAAGCTCCTTTCATGAAGATCAGCAAAGAATTCCTAGCTGCTAAATCTAATGAACAGCTTTTAGTTCTTATCTTATCCATCTCTCTACCCAAATTAGTACCCATGACTATTCCTCTTAGGAATGCTCTCCCCCGCCCCTTTACTTTGAGACAGGGTCTTGCTAGGTTGCGCAGGCTGGCACACACCAGTCCCCCAAGCATCTGGGATGACAGGTATACCACCATGTGCCCAGCTTATTTCCCCTTTTGGTGCCTCTTCCTCTGTCAAATTCTGTAAAATATTGGTGTTCTCCTGGGCTACAACCTGGGCCCTCATTTCTTATCACTATCTTCATTTGGTTCAAGGTGCTATTTAAACACATACCCATAACTTCAACTCCTATGCTCATGACTTCCAAAGCTCTTCAGCCCAGGTATTTTTGTTCCTGAGTATAAAATTCATATGTGTATTCTGATTATAATTTTGCAAATAATATGAAGCAGTAATATCAATTAAGAGTGAAGGAGAAAATTCTGGAAATTTTAAAGAAAAGATATAAAAAGACATCTCAGAGAGGGAGAAAGTCATCCAACTAGAGATGCATAGTAGTACTGATGTAGGACACAAGAAATAAATAGGTAGAAAGGAGACAGACAGGAACAGAAAGGAAAAGTAAAATATAACTTTAATATAAGAACCTGGTATTAAAGTGCCTCCATCTTTACTCCCCAAACCAATTCTCTTTCCCAGGCCTGTCTCCCAAATTTCTGAGAAATCTATAAATCCTAGAGTTAACTAAAAGAAACTAATTGCCCTGTGCATTGTTAACAGGACAGATATGATATCTTGAGAAACATACAATTTAGGATACTTTCCAGCTTATCTGTTAATCAGATAATAAAGACCACAATCAGTCTGAGGACCCTAAGGATGACCCCACCACCAGAAACCGCCTCGGGACTACTGGACTGAGATCATCCTCACCTCCCTCCTCCAGCCCACCCCTCAAGAAAATTCCCTATAAGAAAAGAGCCCTGCATTCCCCCAAATTTCTCTCTCCCTCTTGAGATGTCCCTCATTCTCCCTTGAGTGTGTATTTCCTACTTTCCTGAGTAAACTTTTATGTTTCTGACTGGCACATGCTGATGAAGATTATTTCTTAATCAATGAATTAGCTAATGAGGAAGAATAGTAAGTATTCTTTTCTATGGATTCCTATTTCTAAAAACCAATTACAGAGCCAGGCGCAGTGGTACACACATGCAATCCCATGGGGTAGTTGGGAAGCTGAGACAGGGGGATTGTATTTCAAGGCCAGCCTGAGCAACTTTGCAAGACACTGGCTAAAAATAAAAATAAATAAGTAAATTAAAAGGGTTGGGGGTAAAGTTCAGTGGTCGAATGCCCCTGGGTTCAATTCCCAGTAACACACACACACACACACACACACACACACACACACACAAAATCACAGAAAGAAAAATCACTAGCCATTACAATGTACTCAGACATTTCATTAGAGTTTAGCTATCTAGCATTCTTGGCTAATAGAAGCAGCATTGCTGCCAATAGATGATTGATAGTCCCGTGTGTTTTCTATTTGTTTTCTGCATGCATCCTAGGAAACCACCAACTCCCAGTAGTTCCTAAATGAGCCAAAGTCTTTATCCTTCTCTTGTTTTCAAAGTTGATAATATGAATATTCATATTACAGAAACAGTTTGGGTTCATTGGTAGTAGAAAAATCAACTGCACTACAACTGGTTCTTCTAAATTTGTTCTTATCTATAGAAGAAACTCAAGTGCAGTTTCCCAGACTCTCCCAATAGCAATAAAAACCATCACCTATGTGTGCTCCCTGAGGGCCGTATGACATGACATATATTACCTCATTGAAACTGCCCAGCAACACAATGAGATCGGCGATATTATTAATCTCCATTTTGCAGATGAGAAACTATAGTTGGACAGATCAAGTAACGTTCACAGTCAACCAGTTAGTTCTGGCAGAACTGTGCTTGCCCCAAATAGCCTGATGTGGGATTCCTCAATTAATTAGTGTGTTGTCCTGCCTAGTGCTCAAACAAGCATGGGAATTACCATTAATCCTATGTATTCTGATAGATCTCATTAGAGAAGAAGAGGGCCAGAGGCAAGGGAGGGAAAAGAAATTGGCTGCTGTAAGACTATTCATGTGTGTCTGTCAAAACTCCACACCCATTTCTGATAGTCTACAGATAATTGTGCCTTTAAAAATCTCCACTGGTCATTCCACAGTGAATAAACCTCCTTGCTCCACCCTCACAGTACCCCAGCCACACACCTGTGCTCACACACTCTGAGGATCACTAGTCCCTCTGGCTTATGACTTGGATGGTGACCATTAGCAAAAGAATAGAAGAGGTTATGGGCTTGAGAGGTCTGGATAGATTTTTTTTCTGCTATCTTCAGTTGTAAATTGATCTAGGGTTTCTGAGTAAGACCCTACTCTTAAATATGCCAGCATTTAGCAGAACTGGCAGGACTAGACTGACTGGTCTTGGGTTTAGCTTTGTGCTGGTTTTGACTTATCTAATACAGCCTTCCATTGGTCTTTTATAGTCTCTGTGCTTGTCAAGACCCTGGATTGTAATGGTCCATTTCAATCTGTATCTGAGTTTTGAGTTGGATTGGCCTGGTCTCTGCTCTAGATGAAATGAACTGCTTGTTCAGCAAGACTTTGGGTCCCTTTAAGGATCTGAAATGGACTTTTTAGGATGTGCTATTATAAATTATGGATTATTCTCTTGACTGGTGCTCAAAAGAATGTGTTCTTCAAAAAGCTTAGCTGTGGCTTAGGATGCCCTGGGATGGTGTGTGGCCTTAGTTGAGATGGGTTATGTACCAAATTAAACAGGCTCTGCCTCTGGGCTGATATGGACTGATATATGAAATGAGCTCATTTTTTTTGAAGGGCTCTGGATTAGTCAGAGTTGGGTTAGGGCCCATCTTGAATGGGTTTTATCTCTGCATTGGGGAGATTGTTAACAGGGCTTTGGGCTGGGGTTTTGATTGCCCTAAACTGAATCTAGGGATATAAGGAACTGAATTTTTTTAAGCTAGACTTGGCTGGGCTTTGGTTGGAGTATTAATGGGACACTGGGTTCAACAAGACTTTGGCTACTTTTGTGCTGAAGTTGTGGATGACCTGGCCTGGGAGATCACCAAGGAATCTTGCCCTAGACTGTGGTTCTGCGTCTGGACTTAACTTTATTAGTAGTATCTTTGTTTTTTCCTATCACCAAAAGCCATTACTCAGCTGATTGAGATTCTTTAGAAACATTGTCACTCCAGATGGTAAACTACTTCTGGAAATACCCTCTTGACTTTTTGCAGATGGTGGTTCCTGGGACTATGAGACCTCCCAGAATTTACCAACAGTGGACCTACTTGATTGACACAAAAGTTACTGGAGAGTATTAGAATTGTTCATATTGTGGAAAATATTTCCAAGGAAAAATTTTCTCAAATTTTCTTGAATAGTCTGTGTTATATAGAGCCTTTTCCAGACCCTTCACCAAGAATCCAAACAAATAGCACTTAGGTGGCCAATGAATTTCTTGGAAGGTTAGATGGCAATGTTATTGGGACAGCAAGCTTGATGTTTGACATATTAACAAAAGGGGCTGGGTCACAGGTGTCGGAGAATGCGGGGGGCAATTAAGGGACAGTTAATCACTACGAGGCTAGATAGGCAGGTCATATTTAATAATTACTGCCTCAAAGAAGGAAGTCTAGTGAATTCAGGTAGTGCAGAGATTGGAGTACAGGACTAAAGCCTTAGTGTGATCAGTCTAGCAAGACAAACTCTGCAGTCTTTCAGAAGGCAAGGACTTGACATTGCTGGCATCCTTAAATATCTTGGGATTCTTTGTGTGGCAATTAAAACATTTGAACATTCACAAGTTGCCCCTTTATTCCCTTATGTCCTTGAAATAGAGTTTTCCCCTTGCTAATAACCCAATGCAGTCTAACATCGCTCACATTCTTCCCTGGAATGCTCCTTGGTGTCTCAGTGACATTCATGTCAAATCAGCCTCCTGACTTCCACTGCACCTGGCACTGTTGACTGCTTCTTTCTCCAAGGAACTCTTCCCTGCCTTTGCTTCCATGTGCTTGTTGATTTTCTCCTGTACGTCTTCAACCCCAGAAGTATCTATTTACAGCCCAGGTATCGCCATGTACATTGTTCTTCTCCTGACTTGCGTTTGAGGGGCAGAGGAGTTCCTTCCAAGCTATGAATTATCTATCTGCACCTTGGGAAGGCTATCAATCTCTTTCAGAATGCTGGGGTCCTTGGAAGGGATTAGGAATCAAGATACTCCCAGTTCAAGCAGGACATTGAGCATTGACCTCAAGAGGATGGTCATATTTGGGCAGGGGACTCTTGATATTTAGATGTCTCTGAGCTCTGAAATTAATCTGGGAAATGCTACCAGAAACCCACTGGAGACTCTTCCCAAGCCCTGCAGTAGCCTCTAGTAACAGACTCACCTCTTCTATTTCCATACATGTGCTAAGTATGAGGCTGTCACATCACAATAACCAAAGGCAAAAGTTGTTGCTGATTTGGGTGACCTGATAATGTCACCTTCCCCACTGAGCTACCATGTGAGGATCAAACGAGGGTCTTCATCTATCACTGTTGGAGACTATGGATATCTTTGTCAATTTCAGTCTTCCCAAAGAATAACCATATCTCTGTAACTCGATGTCAAGTTCACTTCATGCAAATGTTTGGGGACACTTCCTTATGGTGAGTGAGGTTGGCATAAACTCTTCTAAGTATAAGAGGCAGCCTAGAATGGATTTCTCTGAGGTAGGAAGAGAAAAGAGTAGAGCCATTTAAGTTCTGGAGATAGTCAGCTTGTACCAATAGACTTCTTTCTAGAATCTTGGAAGAAAGGCAGAATCAGCTGATAACCTCAACACTCTACCTACCTCTCTGCCCTCTAAAGGACCATACCTTGTCCTAGAGGACACTGATGCAGCCTCTCCCCTTCCCTATAAATTTATTCCACATGGAATATCCTCCCTTTCTGGAATTGTGCCCCCTCCCTGTCTCTGATAATGGTGTGTCTTTGAAGAGCTCTATCAGGACACCTCCTGTCAGGGCATCAGTCTCTCGGGGCCAGCCCGAGGGTCTGATGCAATGCTGAAAGGGGGGCACACGCCGACAGCCCGAAAATCACATACCTCGGACCGGGAGTCATGTCTGGCAAGATCTCGTTTATTAGAAAGCCAAATCCCTCCTTTATAGTAGAGGCAATACAGGAAACTCGCAAACAGTAGGGTGTGGTCCAGTGGCACGCGATGGGTCGGGTCACCACGCCCCCCTGTAACCTATCATAGGTAGAGACACCTGTCGTCTGTGAGCGCGGAAGGAGGTAACCGCCTATCACAGCCCTCCTGAGGCTAGGTGGGGCTATCTGCGGGACCTGCCTCTGAGGAA
>PVJS01010406.1:0-15765 GCA_004027185.1 Glis glis | reverse complement strand
TCTAGAGCAGGCTTCTGCCAGTCCACCAGGCCCTTTCATGGCACTGGGTGGAGACCCCTACAACCTCCCACTTCTCTCCCAGGATAAATAATTCTTCTCCTCTTCCTCCTCCTCCTCCTCCTCCTCCTCATCCTCCTCTTCCTTCTCCTTCTTCTTTTGTGTTTGGTACTAGGGATTGAACCCAGGGGCATTCTACATCCGAGCTACATACCCAGCCCTTTTTTGAAAATTGTATTTTATTTTATTTATTTATTTACTTATTAATTAATTAATTAATTAATTAATTGCAGTACTGGGGGTTGATCCCAGAGGCATTCTACCTCCGAGCTACACCCCCAGCCCTGTTTTTTATTATTTATTTTGAAACAGGGTCTCACTAAGTTGCGGAGGGCCTCACTAAGTAGCTGAGGCTGGCCACTAACCTGGATCCTTCGGTCTCAGCCTCCCAAGTACTGGGATTACAAGCGGGTGCCACCACACCCGGCTTCTTTTTTGAAAATTTTATTTTTAAAACAGGGTCTTGCTAAGTTGATGAGAGTCTCACTACTTTGCTGAGGCTGTCCTCAAACCTGTGATCCTCCTGTCTCAGCCTGCCAAGTTCTGGAATTACAGGTGTGTGCCACCACACCTGGCTCCAGGCTAACCTCTTATATTATTTTTCCTATGAAACTCTCAAGACATTCCTCTGTCACTCGAACCTTAAACAACTTAAGTGGGCCCTGAAGGCATGAGGAAGAGAGAAGATATTCTTAATGCCTCCCCGATTCCTTCTGTGTTGGGAGCCATCTAGGCTTGTACACTGAGATTAACATCTTGGACCAACTTGGCTGAGTACACAGTACCGGCCAGGTGGTATTTGTCCGCAAGCAGACAAATTCCAAGGGACCTGATGGGATTGATAAAAGTGTGGACCTTGATGCCTTCTCCATCTACCAGTAATGTTTAACCCTTCCTTCCTCTAAGCTTGTCCCATGACTGCCCTGCTGTCTTTCCTTATCTTGACCCGTGATAATTTGCAGGCTCCTGTGTTTACTCATATTTTATGATGCTTGTTTAAACCTTCTATAAAAGAAAACACTGGCTACAGGAGAACATATTTGTGCTGCCTCCTCTCCAACTGCCCCATATTTCAATAATAATAATAATAATAATAATAATAATGATAATAATTTTCTCTAAAAATTATCATTTCTGACTCCGAGTCATTTCATGCAAGGGACTTCTATCAGCAAGCAGCATCCACGGCAACCAGTCCATCACACTCCTGCCCCTCACATTCAAGCTCTTTCCTATTCCCTGCCAATCCCACAAACTTTCTCTCCATCTCATTGTTCTCTCATATTCCTTTTCTAACCAGTTCCCCTTGGTATTCCAGTCTTCATCGACCCAGCTAATTTCTAAATATTTTCCCTCCTTCTTTCTCACCATCTAGTTGCAATGGAGCCAGGATGGGGTTTTCATCTTTTGAGGAGGGGAAAGTTGTAGAGAGGGAAGACTTAGACAAGTTGGAGTATTTTTTAATATCTCCCCAATTATTTTTTGCTGAGTGCAGTGATTACCAAAGTAGGGGTATCACTAGGTGTTATCTGAAAAGAATAGATGTGTGGTCAAGCACATTGGGAAAGTGTTTTTCTTTTTATAATAGGCATCTATTAGTTATCTATTATTCAATAACAAATTGAGGAGGCTTAAAACAAATAAACATCATCTCATCATTTCTATGCGTCAATGGGTCGGGAATCAGGAAAGGCTAGCCCAGTAGTTCTGGTCTGGGTCTTTTGTGAGATTAAGACCAGCCAGGGCTGTAGTCCCTGGAAGTGTTAACAGGGGTAGAGTATCCACTTCTAAGATGGGTGCTCACATGGCTGGCAATTGATGTTGGCTGTTCCCTGCAGAGTGGACTCCTCCACAGGGCGGCTTGGGTATTCTCATTGTATGGCAGTGGTGTTCCCTAGAGTGACTGACCCAAGAGAGCAAGGGGGAAACCACAATATCTCCATGGCCCAGCCTCAGCAGTCACATACCAAGAGTTCTGCAATACCTCATTACTGACTTACAGGTCAGTCTTGTTAAATGTGGCAAGGGTGTGACTACCAGGAGGTGAGGGACACAGGTTCATTTTGGAGGCAGGCTAGTGCAATGCATTGTCAATCTTTAAGACTTATTTGAAAATACAATTAATGTTTAATAGAGCATTCAAGATGCTAGAGTCTCATGGTATACACACTGGGGGAGAGCCCCATGGATGGTCACATTGGGGTTTAACAGTCTTGAGGGGTCACAAGTGGAAGACATGTGTGTCTGTCTGGAGGAAGAATCCTAAGAAAAATGAAGCATGAGTGTGCATGGAGGCTCCCAGAGTAGAAGACATGGGGAGCTAGACCTGGATCTGGGGCTCAGAGGCCACTCTAAAGAAGATTTTCCAGTTTAGAGAGGCAAGCACAGGACTTCCCTGCCAGTACTAAACTGTTTGAGCCACCCACACTCTTGTAAGCTATTTACTTCCTCCCTCTTACACCAAAGATAGGGAGAAAAAGTCAAAGTTCACAGGCTGAAAGGAAGAAATGTTGTCACAGAATCCCCCAAATATGGAGATAATTTAGAGAGCTCAGCGGTTCTGAGCCTGGAGCAGCTGCTGCACGCACTCTGGGTTTGAACGTGTTGCTTTAAACCAGACCCCAATGGTCTCTTGCAATCCGTGCTAAGAGTATGTAAGGTCACTTGGATGATTCAGATCACAAAGGCCTTGTTTTTCCCTGCTTCATTTGCACAATGGCTTGTGTTTGCAAAGGTCCCAGGCTGGAGTCGTGGCTACGGTGCTTGAAGGAAATGAGTTTTCATCAAATGTTTACAGCGACTATATCCGCAAGAAGCAGAAAAGGAAGAGAAAGTATAAAAAAGCTACAGAGAAGGAAGAAGTGGTCATGGAAGAAGAAAGGGAAGATTCGTGAAGAAAAGGAAGGAGTAAGAAAGCGCGTGCAGCTTACCTGAAAATGATAAGGAAAAGGAGATTTATACCCTCCATCTGGAAGTCCCCCTCCCATCTGCTGCCTATCCGCACTGCCGCGGACCCAGAGCGTGCTGTCTCCGTCTTTGGCCACAAGGTGGCACTCTTTAAACTTTCTTCCCCCGCCCCCCCAATAAGAAAGGGGGGTAAGGGGAGGGAGAAAAGGCAAAGCACTGCCCCAAACCAAGAACAATTTGAAAACCCACCCCATAATACTTAGAATCTGGGACAAAGGACCGTCGGGACGGAACTGCTTCAATTGCAAAACCTCGGCGCAGCCTGGAGAGCGGTCCGGCCGCCCGAGCCCCGAGCAGCCCCTTTAAAAAAGCGGAGTACAGTATAGGGATTCCTGAAACCTGAAACCCAGAAGCAGAATCGAAGCGGAAACCAGAGGGAAAACCTTGAACTCCTCCAGACAATTGCTTCCGGGGAGTTTCACGGGAGCGAGGGGGAATAAAGGGCCCGAGAGGAGGGGCCCTCGGATGGCTCGTCCCTGAGGGTCGTGGCGAGTTCGCGCACCGTGGGAAGCAGCGGGCCCTCCTCTCCCTGGGCTGCAGGTCATGGCCACCGTGGAGCAGAGAGCCCTCGTCGTTGGCTTGAAGTGGCTCTCTTTGGCCACTCTTGTGCTCATCTGCGCCGGACAAGGGGGTCGCAGGGAGGATGGGGGTCCAGCCTGCTACGGGGGATTTGACCTGTACTTCATTTTGGACAAGTAAGTGCCTTGAGTCGTTGCGCCCTAGACTGAGCTAGTGATGGTACGTTCTCCCCGGGCCGGGATGGTCAGCAGGATCGCTCTGGGACAGGCACGCATCCCCAGCGACCAAGAGGGACCGTGGGAGATGGCGGGACCAAGAGGGACCGCGGGAGGTGGTGGCGGGGAGCGCTGCGCCTTTGTTGGGGAGCGCTCCTCCCACCCCTCTCCTGCGCTGCCCGAGCCAGCCGGGGAGGCGACGCTGCTCGTTGGGGCACAGACTTCTCTTCTACCTTGCTCTTTGTGGCCATGCGCGTGCCAGAGACTTGGAGGATGCTGTTGACTTATTCTGTTTCTGGAGTACCTTCCCATTCTGATGAGCAAAGCTTGCCCACAGAGGCAGAACTTGCAGGCACTTTTAAAGTAAGAGGCGTGGGTATTTCACAGTCAATGGTATCTTTTTAGAAATGCTGTCCTGCCACTACCTTTTTTTCCTGATAACGTAATGCATGTGCTGCCTGAGCACTTGGTGAAAATACAAGGCAGGGTTTCTCAAACGCAGCACTAGTGAGATTTAAGCTTGGGCAGGCTTTGTTGTGGGGCTGTCCTGTGTGTTGTAGGATGTTTAGTAGCATCCCTGGCCTCTACGCATCAGATGCTAGTCACACTTCCCCTCTGCCTCCTTAGCGGTGACAACCAGAAATGTCCACAGACATTGTCCACCATCCCCAGGGAGTCGATTCATCCTCTCCTTCTGCTGGAGAGCCCCCGGTGTAGGTGGGTTCAAGCTCTTGTCCACTCGACTGTTGGGCTACCAGGGAGGTGCAGGAGCCCTGGTTTCCTTGCTAAAATGAATAGTGGTTAGACTGCCTGACTGATCAAGGGAGACCTGAGCTGACCAGTTAAACACTTCCCGGATTCCGGTAGGCTTGCCAAGCCAAAGTCACTCAGGGGAGCTTCATGCTATCTGCTGAAAACCAGCTTCAACGATTAAAAAAAAAAAACCTTGGAGAGGAGAAGATCCCTGCTGGTTAAAACTGTGTGAGTGCCCCAGGCCAGGAGAGGTGCTTGCAGCTACAGTGGTAGGGAGATGAATTTCACAGACTGGAAAGTATTTGGGAGTTGGAAAAGGAGTCCTGCAAAATAAGCTGGCCAGCTAGACACCAAATGTGCTTTGCAGTTGCCCCTGGAGTTTGGTTTTTCCGTAAAGTCTGTTTTGAACTCCAGATTCTTTGGATAAAAAGTGAGATCTCTTTCTTGCAGATTTATGAGAAGGTGGATACTGAAAATAATAATCCAATGCTAAGAAATGGAATTTCTTTTGTTACTTCTAGCAGCTGGGAGCGCTAGCTCCTAGACTCTGGGACTGTGTCTGAAAACACCCGGAGATGCTTAGCATTTGCTCTCTTTAGAAAACTAGTTCAGCGGTACAGGGAAACTTGAAAAAATGGACAAATTTTAATTTACACACACATGGAATTAAACTTTTCAGCTCAAATTCTGAAGAATCTATTTGGGTGATGGCAGAAATTTAACAAAGATGAATCTAGGCTGATATTAGAAGGGAAAACAGGTAGAAAGAACTAAAATACTTTTGGAAAAGAAAACTGAAGAAATACTTTCCTTCCAAATATTAAAATGTATTATAAGGCAAATTAATTAAAACAGAATGATAAAGGCCAAAGAAATGGTGGACAGACTGGACATCCGAGTACTGTAAGCATTTAGTGGAATTTCAAATCAGTAGGGAATTAACTCATTTTTAAAAAATGGGTTTTGGACAAATGGTTGATAACATGGGGAAAGAAAAAAGGTTAGATTTATGCTTTATACCACACCCAAAATAAATTCCAGAAGGATTGAAAATCAAAATGTTTAAAATGAAATGATCAAAGGCTAGAAGAGAATTTAGATGAATATTACTGTACTCCTGGGTTTCTAGCTTTTAAAGCATGACGACAATGCAGAAACCATAAAGAAAAATACAGAGAGATTTAAATGGATTAAAATTTTACATTTCTATAAGTGAAAATGCCATAAATAAAGTGTAATAATAAGTTACAAAGGCTTTTGCAACATTAACTGCTTTTGATCTTATGTAAAAAGGTGGGGGGCTGGGGTATAGCTCAGTGCTTTGTGGAGCACGCCTAGCATGCTGGAGGCCCTGGGTTTCATCCCTAGCACACACACAACATATATATATATATATAATATTATAATTAATAATAATATATTAGTATATGCAATGTATATAGTATATATTATATACAATGTATATAATGCATATTATTTTATATAATGTATGTTGTTATATATAATGTATATAAAATTATATACTATGTTTATAATATATAATGTATATAATAATAATACACAGATGATATATGTATGTGTATATATATATATGTATGTAGATACATATATAGTGTGTGTGTACATGTTAAAAATCACCCCAACAGAAAATCCTCCTACTGCATAATTTTCAAGAGAAAAATATATGTGAAACTCAATAAATGAATAAAAGAGTTCAACTTCCCTGGTAATGAGAGAAATTAAAAAAACAAACAAGATATAATTTTTATTAGGTTGGCAAAGACTTTTAAAGAATTACAATATTCAGTATTGGCCAACTTGTGGGAGGTAGGGGAAATATGATTTCTGGTACAGTCTTTCTAGACTTGTGCTGTCCAATAGAACTTTCTAGGATGATGGAAATATTCTGTATCTACACTGTCCAGTACAGTAGCTTCTAGCTGTATGTGACTATTGAGCACTTGAAATGTGGCTAGTGAAATTGAGGGACAGCATTTTTATTTTATTTAAGTTAATTTAAATGTAAATAGTCACATGTGGCTACTACATTGAATAGTATAGACAAGAAGATATTTGGCAATATGTATCAAAATGCTTCAAAAAAATTAAAAGCTCTAAACCCAAGAGTACAGTAATATTCACCTTTCCATCCAACAATTCCATATTTTAAAACAAAATCCAAAGAGTCACACATTACCTAGAGGTACATTTATAGATAGTGCTATTTATAATAATAAAAAACTGAGAATTACCTAAATGTCCAGCAACAGGGGATTTAAGCAAGACATGATATATGCAGAGTATTTAATATGCATTGAATATTATGCATGTTGGTAAGATATTTTAGGAGAAATATGTACTGCTTATAATATACTCTTAGGTGAAAATACAATTAACAAACATTGTATGCATTATGATTCTACTTTTGTAAAAAAGTGAAACACAACTTGTGTATGTCTGTATTTACCCAATGTGATAATAGTATTTCTCTCTAGATGATAGAATTTTTAACTTGTTATTATGCTTTTCTGGATTTTCAAATTTTTCTATAATAAATATATATTGATTTATATTCAACAAAAGTAAGTTATTTTGAGTTTTAAAAAAATCAAGTGTGGATAGGGTCTCTAACCAGTTTGCTGAGTTCCTAGGAAGCTGTTTCTTTCATATTTACTCCTGGAATAAATTTCTGAATGTGCTGTTGGATCTTTTGAAGCACATTGAGGGACCTAAAAATGATCCAGGGAAAAAAATGGTGGAGAGACCTTTATAGGCACTTACCTTTACACTCAGTAGATGCCTCCGACTTCCTTTGGTTGTCCTACTGCCTGAAGACAGGGATATGTTGTGCTGAGTGAAAATCTTGCTAGAACTTGGTATGATTGTGTGTACACCTCCAGCTGGTCACCCTGAACCAGGCCAATGTAAGTGATTGTTGAGTCCAGAGCTGGGCGATGAGCCATAGGCAGCCTTGGCAAACAGACCCCTGGGTGGTCCCTACAGACATGGTCTTCTGTCCTAGAAAGAACCTTCTGAAACATTGCTGTCCAGCACCCAACCACAGCAGAGTGGGGAGGGAAAGAATGCTGATTCGTTTTTTCCTTGGGCTTCTAAGATCTGTTGTCTGGCGAGACACTGGTTATGGGCTGAAACCGGTGGATCACAGGGGACTAATCCACCATTCTTCTCCCCACCCCGCAACTCCCTTTCCCCCTGTGACTGGTTCTCTTTCCATGGCATTAAGTCTCAGCCCATTCCGACTTCAGGCAGGATGCATCTCTGGCCTGGAGGGAACCCAGATTATGCATTTAATGGAACATCATGTTTTCTCAACCAGGGGCAAAGACTGCATAATGATAACCCAGAACACCACAGTAACACAACAGGGCACTATTAGCGGCTTTGGCGACAGGGCTGCACAAGGTTTATACTGATGGAATTTCATGTTCATTTAAACATGCTTTTCTGGTTATAGTCAGGAAAAGTAGATTGCTGGGAATTCAATCAGGGATTTGAAATGTCAAATTTGGAAGGCTACTGTCCAGAGAACAACAGTAAAGGAGGCAGCTAGCCTCTTTTAAGTCTAACAGGGGGTCTTCGAAGATGAATGCATCCAGTTGACCAACCCACAGGCACGAATGCACCTTCTCCCTCTTCCAGGGCCCTTCTGCTATTATAGTTTATATTTATGTATCACATTTTGGTTTATTTTATATGGAGCTATTAGTCATTTAAATGCAGAAAGTGGATTTTCCATCTCGAGTCTCATGGAAGTGCTGGCTATAATATGTGCCCTAAAGACTGCAAAAATAGAATGTGGGAAAGCGAACAGGAGTGGGGGGAGTTGGGAAACTGGAGGGTGGGAGGAGGTACTGAACAACTTTATTTATAGGGCTTTCCAAAGCCAAAGCCTGTCATTTCTTCCCTGCACCCAATAAATCCTTACATGTGAAAGGGCCCCCACAGTGTACTCTTTCCTATGAGAGCCCCCAACTCCTCTCTGTGATTTCCTTTTTGGTCAGCACCAATTTTCTTCTTCTCTTTTCCCCCAAAGGAGCCCTTTCTTGCCACTCCCCCAGACTTCCAACCGCAGCACCCACCACTGGATAATCCCTCAGTGGTGCCAGTCTGTAGGGCCATTGCTATGTATTTCACACCAGAGACATGCCACGCGACAGCTTTTTGGAGTGTTAGACTGGGGACCTCACTCCCAGGTATAGTTTTGTTTTTCTGGGGAAATACCTTCTAGGTTCCTATTAATTTACAAAAGAACTTCTTTAGAATTGGAATTTATGTGAGTCTCACAAACTCTTAGGTTCTTTCACAAGGGCCCTAGAGATGATCTTGTTTGGTAGGTCGGGCAAGTAGGACTGTCCCTAATTTATGGATGAGAAAACCTTTGTTCGGCTCACTGGGTTAAGTGACCTGCCCAGGCACTAGGATTAGATCGTGACAGAGCTGGGCCGATGTCTCCTCCTAACTCCAGCCCAGTTCTTTCTGCTCATCCCTGCCCTGCGCAGTTGGGCCATAATGAGAAGCACATGGCAAGGCGACTAGAGGAACTGGGTGGGTTCCAGGAGTTAAAATGCCTGCATCAGAATTTCAGTAAATCATGCTGCATAAAACAGTTCAGATGGCTTAATTGAGGAGCTACTGCTCCACTGTTAAATCAGAGGTAGTTGATTGAAAGTTTCAGACACTCCAGCCCCCTGTGGCCCATGGAGATGCTGCAAAGATGGGAGGGGTCAACTGATGAAGCTGACACTGAAGTGTGTTCAGGACGTCTGATTATTCTGCACTTAAAGGTCCAATAAATTAGTAGTTTGTTCAGATTGAATCTGATGGGAAAGGGAAATTTAAGTTTGTAGATGTGTTAAAACACACAGATGTAGCTTGGCTTCAGAAATACCTTGGCTTAGCCTAGTGAAAATGCAAAATTGGCTTTGAATAAGGAAAACAAAGAGTCCATTAGAAAGTACCTTTAAAATGCTACAATAATAACTTTAAAAGACATCAGAAAAAAAAATCTCAGGGGCCAGAAATTTTTTCCTTTTCTTGTCTGTCTGTCTTTTTCTCTTTTCTTTTCTTTTCTTTTTTCTTTCTCTTTCCCTCCCTCCCTCCCTTCCTTCCTTCCTTCCTTCCTTCCTTCCTTCCCTCCTTCCTTCCTTTCTTTGTATTAACATGGATTCTTTGGTTAGTTTTAAATGTTCAGCAACTAGGTTCCAGGTTTGGAAAGGGCCCATCAGGACAGGCAATAGTTGATAGAACTGACTACAAGTTGGAAGGCTTGGCATATGGGTCAAAAATAAGAGTCAATAAGGCGAAAATGTTTTGTTTTGTTTTTCTGTCTGGGTCAGCCAAGTAATTACCTCTACTTTCCTTGTTTGGAGACCTGGTAAAACTCAGTGTCAAGCTGAGAATAGAATCCAAGAGTGCTGGAAGAAGGCATCTGTCCCAAGATAACCTATAATTATCTCCAAATGCTAAAGGACTCCTAGTGGTCTAGGAACAAACTCTGGCATCCTTTAGAGAGACTTGGCTGTTACATAAATGCAAATGAGATTTGCTTTATGCTAACTTAGAATGTGTGTCTGTTTTTGGTGTGGGGCCAGGAGACTGGATCGTGCCTCTCCCATGGATTACTCTGCAGCAAAAGACAAAGAGGGTATTTGGACATTACTTGACATGTTTTTCAAACATATCAGGTTCATATTGAAAAGGTAATGAGATTTCTTCAGTTTGATTCAGTTGGTTCTTTTTGTTCATTTAGCATAAATACATTCTCAATATTGATAATAAGTGTGTACAAGAGTAAAGACATGGATAACACAATGCCTATGGCAAGCAATGGGAGGTGCAACAAATGCAAAAGAAGGAGGAAGCTATCCTGGACTGCTGGCTTTTTAAGTAGAAGGACATTAGAAGGATCGCAGGCAGCCAAGGCTAAAGACTCTAATGAGGATTTGGGGCAAGAGTCAGCAAAGTCAACTGTATATCAATACACAGAAATAAAAAGTAACAGTTACTGAGTCCTTGCTACCTGCCAGGCACTATATGGTAAGCATTTTGCCTGTGTGATCACATTTGGTCTTGCAATCCTCATAAGGTCTCTACAGTCAAAATCACCATTTCGCACTTGAGGAAACTGAGGTTTAGGGAGGCTAGCCAAGGTCACTCTCAGTGGTGAAACCAAGCCTCTTTGACTCATGATCTACGCACAAAGCTGAAAAGAATCTAAACAGGCAAAAGAACATCGAACCAGTCAGGGTAGGTTAGGTTACGCTGTGGTAACAAACAACCCCAAAATCTCAGTGACACAAAACAGCAAAAGTTTATTCTTTGGACAAGCTACCTGTTTGATGGGGGGGGGCCGCAGAATCTGTCTTCGTGGTTGTTTTGGGAGCCAGGCTGGTAGAGACTCCTTCTTGGCATCTGCTTCACCATCACAGCTGAAAGGGAAGAGGATGCTGGAGGATGTCTTGCTCGCAGGGAAATGCTCCAGCCAGAAGTGACATGATTCCTTCCACTCTCAGACTATTGGCCAGAAACTAGTCACATGGCCTTACCCCATGGAAAGGGACTGAAGAAATGTGTCCAGAAGAAAAGGAAAGCCAGATATGGGTGGGCATTAAATGCCTCTACTGCAAACATAATTATACACTGCTTTGGCCTGAGTAAGTAAGAAAGGAGTAGTCGTTGAGATAGGGTAAAGAAGTAAGACTTCTGGGAAAACATCAGCTTGGAGCTATGTTTTGGCCATACTCATCAATCTGGAGTTACTGTCAGACATGAGATTTCAAATCTTTCCAGGAGGCAATGATGCCTGCTGCTCCTTTCCACCTTCTCCATTCTCTCCATACTTTAGATGAAACATTCTGGTGTGGTGGGTAGGGGATCAATTAAATGGAAGGTTGAAAGAGAGATTACACATGCTTCTCTGCCACCTAAATATTACATGAATATGTTTGAAAGATAATATCTTTTCCATAGTTGGTGGATTATGAGGGAGTTTGGCAGGCTGGAGAGAGGATAGCAGCTGAGCTGAGAGGATACCTCTATACTAAGAGTCTGAATCAGACTGTTTCTCCATGGGGGTTCTGCTGGCATATTCAGTGAGGTGGTTTTTCTTTGTGAAGGACTGTAGGATGCTTAGCATTCCTGATCCTTGCTTTCTAAATGCCATTAGCCTTCCTAGTCATTGGGATAACCAGTAAATAAATGCTTCTACATTTCTTTTCTTCCTTTTTTTTGGTAGTACTGGGGATGGAACCCAGGGACATTCTACCTCCGAGCTATACCCACAGCCCTATTTTATTCTTTATTTTGAAACAGGGTCTCACTAAGTTGCGGAGGGCTTCACAGGTTGCTGAGGCTGGCCGCAAACCTGTGATCCTCCTGTCTCAGCCTCCCGAGTACTGGGATTACAAGTGTGTGCCACCCCATCTGGCTCTTCTACATTTATTTATAAATGCCTTCTTCTAGGGGTGGTACCACCCTGGTTGAGAACCCCTGCCTGAGGATTGTAGGGCTGAGCAAGGCATGGCAGCAGTGTTGATTCCTAGTACCCAAGGACCACATCTGAGCAGGAGGAGCAATCATCTGGAGGAAGAAGTAGGAAGACTGTGATAAGAGGGCTGGTGGAAAGTGTAGACCTTGAAAGTGAATATGCTATATTAGTGGTTCTCAACCAAGGGCCCCATCCAAACTTCAGAAGGCTGGGGCAGCTTGTATATTTTGCAAAAACTTCCCAGGTGATTGTGGTGAGAGTCCCTCCATCCCACAATAAGTTGTGAGGATAAAGAGGAAGACAAGAAACCTGCCCCATACTGATGACCTTTCTCTTCTCTGGTGAAGATGTAGGCAGGCAGCACCTTAGAACTAGACTCCAAGGAGAGTTCTTATTTTAGATGGTGGTAAGAGAAGTTCATCATGATACGGAGGAAGAACCAAGGTCACAAGGAGGCCATGGTTTGCCCTTCAGTGCTGCCAGGTCCAACCATATGTTCACACACATGTAAGTCATGGTGTTCACTAGCTTGGACAAACCTTTGCTCCTGTTCTATCAGGACTCCAGGCATGAACTGTAATCCACTACTTCACGGAGATGAACTGAGCCTCAAACACAGGGTTAGTCATCTCCATCTTTAAACAACTTTGGTAACAGTCATCTCCATCTTCAAACATCAGCTCAACTTTTCACTAGGCATTTTGATCTGGGGCAGATTATTTAAGCTCTCTAACCTCAGTCCTCTTCATTAATAAATTAGGCATTAAAATTTATGCTCACCGAAGTGTTGTAAAGATTAAATAAGATTAAAAACTTTAATCAAACATTTGGCACATGAGTGATCAATGGTGATAGTAGTGTCAGTGATGGTGATAGTGATACTGGTAATGGTGATAGTGATGATGATGATGATGATGATGATGATGATGCTAGCATTGGTGACAGTGATGGTGATGGTGATGATGGTGGTGGAAATGGTGAGAGTGATGATGATGGTAGTGATGGTGATAGGGATGATAGTGATGATGTTGATGGTGACAGGGATGATGATAATGCTGCTGCTGCTGATGATGGTGGTGATAGTAGTGGTAACAGTGATGGCAGCAGTGTTAATGGTGATAGGGATAATGGTGATAGTAATAATGATGGTAGTGATGGTGATAGGGATGATGATGTTCTTAAAGATGATGCTAACATTGGTGACAGCAGTGGTGATGGTGGTGATGGTAATGATGGTGGTGGTAGAGATGGTGGTAGTGACAATGATAGTGATGATGATGGTAGGAATGAGAGTAATGGTGTTGATGGTGATAGTGATGATGATATTGCTGCTGCCGATGATGGTAATAGTGGTAACAGTGATGGCAGTGGTGGTAATGGTGATAGGGATAATGGTGATGGTAATGATCATGGTGGAGATGGTTACAGTAGTGGTAGTGGTAATGGTGATAGGTATAATGGTGATGGTGATGATGTGATAGAGATGGTTATAGTGATGATGATGATGATGATGATGATGATGATGATGATAGGGATGATAGTAGTGGTAACAGTGATGGGAGTGGTGGTAATGGTGATGGGGATAATGGTGATGGTGATGGAGATGGTTATGATGATGGTGGTGGTAGCGATGCTAATAGGGATGTTGATGGTGATGATGATGATAGTAGTAATGATGATGGCATTGGTGGTGATAGTGATGAGGGAGGTGATAATGGTGATAGGGATAATAGTGAAGGTGATTGTAGTAATGATGATATTAGTTGTAATGATATGGTGACAGTGGTAGTAGTAATTACCCCTAGAAAAATAATGTGGTCCTCTAATAAAAGACACCTCCCTAGATTCCAACCAGGACTACCTGGCTAGGGTAAGGAACATATCATTTCAATTTGGTATTTATCAAACTGTGCTAGATTTGTGGAATTAAAAATGCCTGAGACATATCCAATTCTCAAGGAGCTCACAATTTAGTGGAAGAGACATAGCACTAGAGAAACAGCTGGTGAAATAATTGTGATTGACATGAGAGGGATTTGGGAGACTTCCTAGAGGAGAGGTGACTTGGAACCTAAACTTAGAAGTTGAGCAGGATTTTGTCAGGGGATAAAGTAAAGAAAGGCAACATACAGGGAAGGTAACTGACACATAGTCTCTGTAATATGAGTGTGACAGGAAAAGACTCTAGAAAGAGTTTGAATTTTTTTTTTTTTTTGCGGTACAGGGGATTGAACGCAGGGGCGTTCTACCTCCGCGCTACGCCCCTGGCCCTATTTTTTATGCTTTATTTTGAAACTGGGTCTCACAAAGTTGCGGAGGGCCTCACTAAGGGGAGAGAGAGAGAGAGAGAGAGAGAGAGAGAGAGAGAGCTGAGTCTGGCCGCGAACCCGGATCCTCCGGTCTCCGCCTCCCAAAGTACTGGGATTACAAGAGTGCGCCACCACACCCGGCAAGAGTTTGAATTTTATCTCATCAGCAATAGGTTCCAGGATGAAAGCTTTCTAAGGACAAAAGTGGCAAGCTTCTGTTTGTGTTTTAGAAATACATACATGTCACATATTCTTGTCATGGGAATGTGGAAAAAATAATAAATGAAACTGGGAGTTCTTTTGTATTGAGTAGCAGTGGGACTTGAGCAATTTGCTGTGAGCCAATGGGAGAGGAAAGAGTTGCCACAGGAAGGAGCAGGTCTCAGAAGGAAAGAGGAGCGAGGCGTGGACAGGCTGCGTCTGAACATGCAGGATGTTTGGGTGGAGAAGCTGAGTAGGCAGTTGGATTGATACCCTGGAACTGAAAATAAAGACTTGAATGTTGTTAGCCTAAGGGCACTGGTTGAAAATGTGGGTATGGATAATAAATAATGTCCACATAATATCAGGATTAAAAAATGTCAAGAGATGGAGTTCGAAGAGAAAAATGGCCAAGGTCCAACCCAGAGGAATTGCCAACAGGAATTGTCTGGGCAAAGAAAGAAACTCTACTAAACAGAGATGAGAAGAAACAGTCAGAGAAGTGGGGAAAGATCCAGTGTACAATCTGTAGTGCTGAGGCATTTCATTTGTAGGGCCAGCATTTCAGTGGAGGGATGCTCATCCACATGTGTCCCCTAAAGTCGTCTCCTCCTCTATTTCTAGTTTTGGTGAAAGGTGGCACCATGAACCCAGGCACTTAAGCCAAAGATCTGGGAGTAATCCTCTTTTTCACCCCGAAAGGCCTGACCATACCTACTCCCCTATTTGTCCCTGGGTCACCCCCTTCTCTACTTTGTCATTGCCTTCTTAGCTCAGTCCTCCACCATTTTACCCAGTTCACTGTAACATTCTCAAATGGATCCCTGTGCCTCTTGTCTTAACCCCTCTCCCCACACTGTATTCCTGACACTGGTACCAAATTGATTTTTACAGAACACAAATCCAATCTTGGCACCCTCTTCTCTTAGCCCCACCTCTAACCCTTTAAACACTTCTGAAGCTTTTTCAGGATAAAGTATAAACTCCTTAGAAAAGTACTCAAGACCCTTATTGCTCAGGCCACTATGTATTTCCCAAGTTTCATCTCTTACCACATCCCACACCTTTGCAATTTCCAACAAAAATGTTCTATGCAATTTCTGAGACTGACCCATGCCTTTTCTTGCCTTCAGCTGTAACACCCCTCACCAGCACTCCCATCTTTGCCTAGGTGATGCCCACTTGTCTTGGAGAAAATAACTAGTTCTTTTGTTTTTTTTTTTTTTTTTTTTTTTTG
>PVJS01010405.1:8291-48166 GCA_004027185.1 Glis glis | reverse complement strand
ATTGAACGCAGGGGCGTTCTACCTCCGCGCTATGCCCCCAGCCCTATTTTTTATGCTTTATTTTGAAACCAGGTCTCACAAAGTTGCGGAAGGCCTCACTAAGTAGAGAGAGAGAGACAGGGAGAGAGAGAGAGAGAGTGAGAGAGAGCTGAGGCTGGCCGCGAACCCTGATCCTCCGGTCTCCGCCTCCCAAAGTACTAGGATTACAAGCATGCGCCACCACGCCCGGCCTTATTAATTTCTAATAAAATGTAAAAGGCAGTCATTCAGGCAGGGAGAGGTGGTAGATCTGTACATTCCAAGAGCTCCCCCTCCCTTCTCTTCTGCCCCTTTGTTCTAAATGATTAACCCATAGTAAGAATGTAAAGACAACTGAAGCCTCTGGCCTTAGAAGTACATAGAGACTTAAGAACACCATAGAGGCAGTTAAGGCTTTAGCCCTAAGATGACAATACACAGCCATACTGGCTGTAATCAGTGCCTCTGTTTCCCTCTTATTCTTTGTGACGGCCTCAGAATGAGAAAGGCAAACTCCATGCATTACATCAAAGTGCCCATAGTTGATAGACAACCAAGACAGCCCAATACAATAGGGGTATAAACAAGGTAAATTATTGACCTCTGCACTTAATAAGTGCACTTAGTAGACTAGAAGGCACCACCTGCCTAAGGAATAAGTTATGCCTAAGAAATAAGTTACTAGCTCATTGCCTTGGTAACGCAGATAAAACCATACCAATGTAAAAATTGTATTTAAGGGGCCGGGGTCGGAGGGAGGGGCAGAGTTCCACTTTTGGGCTCTCCAGCATGTCTTCCAGGCATGCTGCTTTTCCTCTTCTCTTTTTCTATCTCTTACTGACTTTGTAATAAAATTTTGTTAAAGCTGTAACTGAGCTGCCTGTTAGTTTTTAATTCCTCTCTTCAGACAATCTGATCTGAATTGAAGGAAAGAATCCACAACACCGCTCCCACTGTAACACTTCCCATTCTTATGAAAATTACAACATAGATCTCTCAAACAGCCTGGCTTCTCTGTGCACCTTGCATCCCCTCCCTGCAAGGTGGTACCACAAAGTTACAAAAATTCAAACTCTCCTATCAACCAAACAGTGAAGTCTCAATTGGTTAAAAAATATAGCAAAAAAGCTCAGATGAGCAAGAAGGTCCAATGGGTGTTGTTGGGAAGAACATAGCAGGAGTCAAACTTTAGGGCCTGTGGATTCTAAAAAAAAAAAAAAATTGTTCCTCTGCTTCATATAGAAAGCAGGAAGGGCATTCAGCACTGGCCAAAGATGGAAAGAAAATAGGATCCCTGAAGCAAAATCAATTTTGGCAGCTCTATGGGACCTTTTCTGTTCTTCTCACCTCTGGCTGGTTAGCCATGGGCCACTGCCATTGTGGGAACCCTGCACCCAATCTCCAGTATTAAACCTGAAGAAAAGCAAAAATAATACCTTCAAAGGACCTTCTCCTGGCTGGCGCTCTCTCTCTCTCTCTCTCTCTCTCTCTCACACACACACACACACACACACACACACACTCACACACACATGGAGAGGGAGAAGGAGAGGGAGAGGGAGAGGGAGAGGGAGAGGGAGAGAGAGAGAGAGAGAGGGAGAGAGAGATGGCAATGAACCAGGAAAGGAATTTACTTTGGTTTGGCCAGACTGGGAAGACATCTGGTCTAGAAGATTGTCTTTCCTGTACTGACAACAGCTTCAGGATTATATAGGGGAAGATGCAGGGAGCCAGGAGATATACATATGCATACAACTTCAATTCTTCTGGTTCTGCAAGATCCTGCTGGCCTCCTCCTGGCACAGGGGCTTAGGGGGCAGGGTCCTTTCAGTTTCTATTCCCAGCATGAGATGATTGCCTATAGTAAGCCAGGATGGAGCAATATCTTAGCATGACAATGACTGGGTCTTCCTTTTAATGCCCCTCTTTTAAAGAAGCCCACTACTTACTGAACATTTCCATAGAGAGAATTGTCTCCAGCATATTCAGCTTCTCCTGTGCATCGATTTCACCTCTATAATTCTCTTTTAATATAGACTATAAGGAGTCTAAAAGTTGACTAAGTGCAAATAGAGATTTATATGTGACACTGAATATAGTTGTCCAACATACCTAGTATTCTGAGTTTTGTTAGTTTAATGCATTATCATTAAATCAATCTTTTCTAAGATACAAGCAAAAGATTTTATAGGCCAAAGAAGACAGAAGACCTACTAATATTTGAAGACCATAGTCACAAGGTTTTAATTAGGACCAATATCTGTTATTATCAAGGTACCAAAAATGCATATTTTATTTTTGGAAACTTTTTCATCTTAAAGCAAATAGAGTTTTTTTTCTCCTTGCTGTAAGATGTTAATGAGATGATGACAAAATGCTTGGTATTTTTTACATAATTAACAATAGGTTATTTTGGTTCTTTCAAGATATTTTTCAATGTGTCTTTTGTTTTCTAACTTTCATATGATTAGGACTAATAGAAGAGTTTAAAATATGTTAATAAAATAAAAAATATTAAATTTTGATGGGTTTGGGAAATATTATGTTACCTAATGTCCAAGAAAAAGCAATAGACTTAGGAATAAATATAATAAAATCTCAGGGAAAATTCAGAATATGGAAAATACTGTTAGAAATAAATTTCCATGGCATCATAAGAAAAGATACATGTTCTAAAGTGACTCAGCAAGGCAATTTTACTTTTTTGCAAAAAGGAATCCTGCCAACAGTAAAGAAAATCATGGCAGAAAACTGCTGGGTATTTTATTTTCTGTGCAGGGTTCCTGTGCTGTACTCCTGTTGGTGGGATATTGGCTGGAGGGGATGCCGGGGAAGGGGTTGGCACTTGAAATTCTCAGGAGATGGAAATTGACAGAAAAGAATATAAGCACACACAGGATAACAAAATGGCAGTTTTACAAAAGGGGGCTTAAGTCAAGCTATTTCTTAGATAGAAGAGATCTGATTGTATTCTCACAATTCTCCCTTTCTTTTTTTAAATACATTATTACTCTTTTCTTCAAATTCTGTTAGTATATGGTAACTTTGGCTCTCAAAGGATCAACCTCAGCATCCTCAGTTAATTTCTATCTAGAGCTAAATGATTTTTCTAGATCATCATTTACTGGTGGCATCTAGTTGTTTAGCTATTCCCTTGATGGCATCTCAGGTATAGTTGGCAAGTCTCTGCAGATTGTAATATAAATAATTAATTTACTCTACATAAAAACATAAACAAACAACATACAATTTAGCATATTTATTGACTACTATCACCCTGTCCATTAGTACAAATAATTTGCTTATGATAAGGGCTATCCATGACTATCTGTCCCTTGTTTTCACACATTTGGCAGAGCCATCTGTAAATCAAGCATCTTGTTTCTCCTTTATGTGTCTGGTGGTCGTAGACCTGCAAAACCTCAAGAGGTATGGGTTTAGTTTCATAGCATCTTATAAGTGCTCCATTGGAGAGAGGTTTTGGGCATCAGTGACATCTCTTTATACCCCTGAATAGCACACTTGTTTCTGGTTATCCTTTCCTGCTGAGTATTCAAGACCAAGTAAGTAGCCCTATGACGGGAAAACATAATTTTTATAGAATTATTTTGCTGTTAAAGTCAGTCAAGCCTCCTCAGGGTTACTCTTAGGGACTTTGTGAGGCTTTTTCTCTACCAGTTGTGCCATCTGCCAGGATGGGTCATGGTCTTGCTGACCATTTGGCTTCCCTTGAAGCATAGGGGACATTTCCCTCTCTGATGACCCTCCTTTTTGAAGAATATGTGCTGGTGGCTCCAAATTTCTGAGGCCTTTCTGATCCCCCTGTTTCAGGAGATACGACTGAGATAGGATAGGAGAAATAAAAATATATAAAAGGAGGTAAACTGGAAAGGAAGAGAAAAATATAGAAACTTCATTATCTTCACCCTACAGGGTCTGTTCTTTCTTAGGCAAAAATCCCTTAATAGGCCACACTTTTAATCAAAAGACCTATCTGGCCTGTCCTTTCTTAGACAAAGGTCCTCAATAGGCCCATACTTTTTCATTGTAATGGACTATCTTCCCACCTGAAATTCCTGAGATGCTTGGTAAACAAAGGATTCCCCAGAAAAGTCCGACCATTGGTCATCACCCAGAACCCACCAATGAAATAGCAGAAACCTGAGGATTCAAAAGAAGGGGACCACACCCCTATCCCTGCCATGTACCCCTACCCACCCCCTCATGGGGCCTCCTATAAAAAAGACTGTGAAGACCCCAATGTCGCTCTTTCCCTCTTGAGTTGTCCGTATTGTTCTTTGAATGTATATCCCCCACTTTTCCTAAATAAACCTCTGTCTTTGTCTCTGACTGGTATGTGCTGAAATTCTTTTCTGCCACAGAAGCCAAGTACCCCACCAAGACTGAGTTTTTGAGGTGAGGAATGGACCCATCTTCCCCAGACATGGTGACTTTCCAGAGTTGCAGGACCCTTAGCAAGGTACCATCTTCCCCTGGGTCCTATTTGACCTTGGAGGGCGAGAGTCAAAATATTGGCTGTCTTTTTGAGCTCTTTTATTTCCTGATTGGTCTCCTTAAGACTCAGCTGTTGAATACCCAGAAGGTTAGTTTCACCAATCCTTTCAACTGCCTTGCAGGTGACACCTATCATCTCAAAACACTGTTTGGGGTTTTCACTTCTATTGGACATTAACAGACAATAGTTATGCAGTTTTATAAAAAAACACAAAACAGAAATATCAGGAACAAAACAAATCCCATTTGTATATTTGCATAAAGAAGATACTTAGGAAATAAATATATTTAACTTACAAAGAAACCAATAATAATTAACATTACAGTTGCATAGGAGTTAACATTTGGTTAACTTTTACTATTGAAGTGAAATTTAGAATCCATGGCTCAATAAGATAACACTAATTACAAATCTATGTAGGTTAACAGCACTGACAAAAAATCAAAGAACAGCTCTGGACCTTTTATAAGTTTAGGGAACAGTATTAATAATCACCAATAGGCATATTATCTGATGAACAATTGAATTTCTGCTATACAATAATAAAACATTTATTCAGTCAAAGGTTTAGCAACAACACACATTGTATAAGAAATCACTTATTGGTTACCTTGCATGTACAAAAAACCCATATATCTAACTTCATAAGCTTTCATGAAACATTTAGATAAAACTCAGATGCACAGCATATTTAGCCCTTAGATGTATACACATCTATAGTCACAGACATATAGGGTGTTTTATATGTTTTATATATATAATATATATAAAACACCCTATATATATTATATGTATTAACACAAAGAGTAATAGTTGTTTATTTATCTTTGTTAGGTAGCTAGCTAGACATTAGCATATGTGGTCAGCTGAGACAGAGCTGAAGTTTACCTGCAGATCCTTGCTCATTTAGACCCCTACACTGTGGAAGGGGAGGGGGGGCAGAGAAATAACATAGAGTCACTGAGCTGCAATGTGAAAAGAGCAATCAATAGCCCAAATGTAATGCATATAAAGAAGGTGTCCAAAGGGACCACAAGACTCAACACTTGTAACACTCCACACCACGTTCCTTTCCCAGAAAAGGACCTCTCCAGAGCCCATTTCTGGCAAGTCAGTGCCCTAGACCACCTTACTATTCCCGGGAATGGCACACTTAAGATGCTTCTTCCTCAGGAGTGTGACCTTTTCCCCTCTCTTTATGGCCTTTTTCATATGGTGCCTTCATTCCTCTAGGTTAACCTCCTGTATTCCCCATATGTGCTTTCTATTTGAATGTTTATCAAGCAGATAAGCAAGGACTGAGGTGGTGCCAAAGAACTTTAGGATCTCCCACTCTGTAATGTCTTGAGTTATACACTGGTCTTTAACAGGCTGTAAAACACGCAAGAGAATATCTTGATAAAACATAAAACCTTTCCTCTTAGACTAGTTCTTCATAAGCATCACTAAGAACAGAAAACCTTATTGTTTTAAATATGAAGAACATAGGAAATTATCTTAATAAAAACACCAAACTCTTGCTCTCTAAGCTAGTTTTTGTAAACTTTTACCAAGAGCAGATTAATGCCTTAAGAAAACATAATTGCTTTAAACATAGAGTCAATGTATTAAATGTGACTTTAAAAAACTTCAATAATTTTTATCTCTTGCAAATCATTTGCAACTCCCTTTAGCCCTGCTCATACCAAAAATATCTCCTTTTATTTATTGAGTTTTCTTGTATTTAAAATGATTCTTTTTTTTTTTTTTTGCGGTACCGGGGATTAAACCAGGTCTCATGAAGTTGCGGAGGGCCTCACTAAGTAGAGAGAGAGAGAGAGAGAGAGAGACAAGGAGAGAGAGAGAGAGAGAGAGAGAGAGAGAGAGCTGAGGCTGACTGCGAACCCGGATCCTCCGGTCTCCGCCTCCCAAAGTACTGGGATTACAAGTGTGCACCACCATGCCCGGCTTTAAAATGATTCTTATAGATATCTTTTAACTTAGACAAAATACTCCTTTTCAGTAAGAATGTTTAGTTAATATCCAAAAGAAAGTAATCTTAAATTGTTCCTTACATATATGAAAACACATTTGATAAACCAAATATATTGTCTTTTGCTGATGGTAGGAGGCGAACAGGGCAGGTAAATGGAGGGGGAAAGCCCAGCTATGACCAAAGGCTGGGGGCATTATGCTATAGCCTAAGAAACCAGGAAGGGAAAATTCCAGCATGGTGGACTTAGCACTATAACCCTAAGCTTTGGCAGGAAACCCAGAAGCAACATGGTGGCTGAGCCCATGGCCATAGGGAAGGAATCTGAGTGCCTTACATTAAAAATCACAGGCCCTTGCTACCATAGTTACCAACAGTCTAGGCTTTGGACAGGTCTTATTTATATTCCATTTGGGTAAAATTCAGGTATTTCAAAAATAAAAACAAAATGTTTCAGGTAAGCATATGACCTAAAATAAATAAAACAGGGTAACAAGATGGAGGGAAAAAAAGTGAAGAGTGATTTGAGGAAGGAGGAATTTGTATATGGTCACAGTAAAACTCTCCCTGAAGGTTTAGACTTCAGTGATGGAAAGGAGTGAACCATAGAACTCTTGAAAAAAGGACTTTCTAGACCTGACCTCATACCTGCTTAAATCTGCTGCACTTCTTTCTTCACTAGGCTAACTGCTGCATTATTTAAGGCTAGGTTCAAATGTCTTCTTTCTGGATACACTTTCCTCACAAAAACCATATGGTTTGTCTAATCTCTGTCCCAAATTTTAGTACTTAATCCAATGGATTTCAATTCTCTGTCCCTTTCCCATCACTCTATTAAATACTGATGACAGGCTTTCTTCCCCGGGTGAGTCCTTTCTCACAAAGGAAATTGACAAACGAAGTCCACGAATGATAGTACGGTAAGTGTACAAATATTGAAATAAGTGGAAGTGTCACTTTCAGGTCATGGCAAACACCGAGTGCCTGTGGGGCCTTTTGGCAGTATTCGGAAGTAGCCCAGACCAAGTGTCAGCAATTGTGCACACTAGTCCTCAATGCTCACATGAAACACAACCACAGAAGAAGAGAGAATGGCAAAGCTCCCAGGCAGGGAAGGGGTCCTGAAAAATGGGTCGCTGGTGAAGGATCTTGGGGACCCGTTTTTATCCCATTTTTGTGACTACCCATTTGTCCTTGCTTGGTTAGATTTGGATTCTGTCCAATTTCAATCCTTCAATATAATTGGTACTTTTAATTTCAATCACAAATTTAAATCCCTACTATCTGGTAGTTTGGTAGGCTCTTCTAATCTCTGGCACCATCTTCTAGTGATGCCCACCATTCTCCTTGGTTATTTCTGGAATCTTCTCATACTTGTTCTCTGTTTTCAGCCCAAGAGAGGTGCTGAAGTTTCATTAAGACCCCTGGCCTGAGGCCTTTGTATGAAACTGTTCCTGCTAGGCCATTGTTCTCTGTATACTATTAATCTTCCCAGTTCCTAGTTTCTCTGCCCAAATTGCTTAGCCATTCTAACTCCTCAGTACTTTGAAAGTAAGTCGAGACATTGGTTGATTACAGGTGGATTCCTTACACTTAGTAAGTAATTTTGGGGGGTGCCGCAAGAGCAATTAGCTTCCAGGTACTTTGCAAATATTTAGAGACAAAACAAATCTTTTATTCTTCAAAGCAGAAAAGTGGCTCAAATGCTTACCACACTTCCTGCTCTCAATGTACTCTCATATGTATGTGGATAAAACATAAGAGTAATCTTAGAAATTGACACACTACAGTTACCAGGTAATGATTTCTCCTCTGTCCTTGATTCTCTGAATGGAAAAAAAAAATCACAAGAAAACCATAAATGGGGGAATGTAAGAGGTTTATTTAGGGAAGTGAAGGCACAGTGTAAAGGAGGTGATGATAAAGAAAGGCGGATTTACGTTCCAGAGAAATATGTCTGGAAGGGCCACTTTCTGGAGTGGAGAGTGGGGTGGAGGTTCCCACTTGGAGGGGCCTTGTATTCCCTCTGGACACCTACATCCTCACGCATATTCTATTTGGGATGGTCAATTGTCCTTTTCAAGTCATACTTGAGTGAACCTGAGGGGGTCTAAGTGAGGCCCTGCAGGTGGTTTAAACCTTTTGAAATCCCTGCAGTTTTCTAACTCGGCTATTTTCATTTAAAAGGACCTGTTTAAGCCTCTTCCCTCAAGTGCTTCAAGTCCAACCCCATTCAGCTTAGCTGCTCTGTTCTAACAACCTGACACTATTACCTTGCACTTAATCTAGAATAGAATCCATTCTTATACTTATCTTAAATTACAACCTTATTATATATTAACTACATCATTAGCATTCACTTCTCAGAGCATTTTCTGTTTTACAGAAGCAATCCATTTTTTATTTTATAGCAAAATTATGTGGTTAATTGATGCACATGACTTTCATAAGCATACAGTTCTAAAAATTTATGTGAATACATATGTATGCCTTTTGTTTTTCCTATTTGTATTATTCCTAGTCTACTGAAACATTGTCATTAGTCCTTATGGAATCAGATCTTTTTACAAAATAATCTAACATCATAATGTCTTCCTTACTTAAACCATAGAACACAAGCCATTGAAGGTTAAGTAAGGAAGACATTATGATGTTAGATTAATTTATGGATATTCCAACCCGCCGAACTCATGATAAGAATCTGTAGTTAATTTATGGATATTCCAACCCTCCAAACAAACACTTGAAATTAATTTACTCTCAATGTATACTATTTCAAAGATCTATTTCATCAATTTTCTGGAAATTAAAATTTCAAACCTGGGCTTTCTCTTAAAATGGATTCTAATTCTTGCTATTAAGACAAGCATATTGCTGACTTTAAAATTATAATTTTTAATCATTCTCACCTGCCCTGTTCAGAAGAAGTAGTTCCTTAGGAAAATCTTTTCTTAGATAGCAAAAAATAGTTCAAACTTGACATGTCCAAAAATTCCAAAAATCAAACTTTGATTTCTTCAAAAATTATCCCCCCATCCATCCTTCTAGTTGCTATTTCCCAAATCCTGGGAATCACCCTTGACTCTCTCTTATTCATAGCCCACATATAATCCATTAATAAATGCTGATGTCTAAAATTAGAAAGTATGTCCTGAGTCTTCAACACATCGACTGCTGCAATCTACCTCAACTGATCTTTCTTTTCCCACCCTTGTCCTCCCACCTTGTCCTAGACTGTACAGAGCAGTGAGAGGAGGTATTTAAAATCATAAATCAGATCATGTCACTCAAAGTTTTCCAAGGTTTTTCCTATCCCACTCAAACTGAAAGCAAAGGAATTTTCCATAGTATGTAAAGCCCTGCATAAGCTGCTCCTTACCTTTTCTCTTTCTCTCCCTGTCTCTCTCACCCCATTCAGGTCATCAGATAAGAGCCACTGCTATTCCTTAAGCGTGACAAATAGGCTTTACCTTCAGCCTTTGTATACGTTATTTCTTCTTTGAGGAACAGTTTTCTTTCAGATTATCTACATAATTCTCGCTGTAACTGACTTAGGTCTCTGTTCACAGATGTCCTTCTCAGAGAGGGTTTTCAAACCCTTTCTAGCATTCACTCTCTTCACCCAGAATATTGCCCACTCTCTATTTTCTTACCCTGCATTGTTTATCTGCCTGGTTTTTTATTCTGTCTTTGATTATTTTTAGTGCAAGTCTCAACAACTAGATTATAAGCTCTGTGAAACTAAATGTTTTTCTTCAATCTTGTCAGTACCAACCATTGATCCAGGCAAGGGATACCTCTTTGCTCCCTGTACCTTGTGAAGCTCTGAATGATGTAAACATACATAACATAATTTATTTAAAATCAGATGGTCACCTGTTGGAAGGGAATTCTGCATGAGCTCATGCACTGCCGCATGTTTTGAAGAGGTCTTGAAAGCTTTTGTTTTGAGTTATCTTTTCAAAGGTGACTTTATATTAAGCAGTGGTCAAAGAGATAATAACTCCCTCTATACCTTTGTTTTTCAATCAGGACAATAAAGATAATAATGTCCCTCCAGGGCAACTACTGGGCAGATTTGGTAGCATCTCCCCTATGACAATAGGAAGTTCCTACAGTTGTGGTTCAGTTGGAACCAACAGAATTATCTTCTCACCATCTTTATCTTTACAGTTTGAGTGAATATCAAAGCTGCTGCTGTTTTCTGGATATTTATGTCTCCTCCAAATTCATGTGCTAGAAATCTCACCCCCAAGGTGATGGTATTAGCAGGTGGAGCCTTTAGGAGATGATTATGTCATGAGGGTCAGCCCTTCAGAAGCCATTAGACCATGAGGGGCTGGATTTAGTGTCCTTATAAGAGACAGAAGTGTGAGGACACATTGAGAAGGCTCCACCTATGAACCAAGAATCTGGCCCTCCCAGGACAGCAAATTGACTAGCGCCTTCATCTTGCACTTGCTAGCTTCCAGAAACGTGAGAATTTCTATTGTTTATAAGCTACCCAGTCCATAGCATTGTGTTACAGAAGCCTGGACTGAGACAAAAGCTCATGCATCTTTCTATGCCATAAGAGATAAATCCTTTCTCTCTAGTCCAGGAGAAATAAATCCTTTGTCTCTGGTCCAAGAGTCTCCTGTTTTCTCCAGGCACCTATATTAATGTGAAAGGCTAATTGACTTATTGCAAGGAAGGTAAAATCTCATATTCTTCAGAAATCTTGACACACAAGATCTAGCACTCTGAACTGACACTGTGCAATCCATAATCCTCAACAGTTCAGGACCCAGAAGAATGGTTCTCCATATATCATGTCCTATGTCCTTGAGAAAAAGTGAGCTGCATTTAAATGATGTGAAGGTGTGTGGGTTGTGGTACTCCCTATATAAGAGAGAGATGCTGTCTTGAAATGTGGGGAAAAATTGAGTGATGAAAATCAGTAGGTAGATACAGATCAAATTAAGTCATGAACTTCTTCCTCGCAGATAACATGAATGTAATACATTTTTACATAAAGTGAAATAGCATTTTAGAGTTGTCCTGACAATTTATGCTTCTTTGTCTTCTAATAAAGAGTTTTAGAGGCACTCGAAAATTAGTGTGATGCTCTCAAGTGTTGCACATAGTGTCTGAGGAATATTTTATATTGAACAACTCATGTTGCTTTTTAAATGGAATATATATAGTTCCAGATGTAATATCCAGGAAACATGATACCTATATATTACATTGCTTTTTATATCTACACATGGCTTTACAAGGCAGTAAAAAAAGTTACATAAATGACCATAGTTTATGTGATAAAATTACATTTTTGTAAATATTTTGTGATCAAAATAATTTATTTTATTCAACCCCATTTTGCTGTTTAAAAACAATGTGTAAATTCATGGTTCATTTCTAGATTTCCTTTAAGAATTTTATTCAAACCCTTAGTTGACTGCTCCAGCAGTCTGAAGATTCTCTAAATTAATAAAAAAATTATCAAAGAATTATAAATATTTAAAAGTCATATAATTTGGCATTATTATCAGTAGGATATTATTTCTGTGAAAATCTTGATAATATAATTATTGATTTTGTTATATGAAAGAAATAAATGAATGTTATAGAGTAAGTGTATAATAATTTATGAATAGGGATCCATAAATCAAACATCAATGGCTCAACCATATAACACCAAACCATAGGTGGTAATAATTAACCTTCAATCATTTTATACTTGACTGATTTTTAGTCATATAAATCCACAATTTATTATGCTTTTAGCTTTTCTTATGTAAATATATTTATCAAAGCAGTTTAACTTACAAATATTAAATATTTAAAAATTTGGAATATGAGCCTCCATTTTTACTCCTAGGTCCCAGGTATGATTGTTAAGAGTGAAACTGGATGTTTTTTCTAAGTCTCCACATATTGTAGGTGTCAATGTGTATTATTAAATATTATTAAAATTTTGATTATTAGCTTAATAAACTTTAATAAAACAAAAACTAATACACCCTATTTCTTTTTGTTGTTGTTGTGCTGGGTATTGAACCCAAGAGCATTCTTTCTCTCAGTTACACCTCCAGCCTATTTGATTTCTTATTTTGAAACAGGGTCTCACTAAGTTTGCTGAGGACCTTGCTAACTTGCTGAAGTAGGCTTCAAATCTGTGATCCTCTTTTCTCAGTCTCCTAAATACTGGAATTACAAGCATGCATCATCATGCCCAGCTACACATTATATTTCTAAGAGGTATATATCACTATATTTCTATATAGGGCAATAAAAATAATTTATCATTATTAATTCTGAAAATGTTCTACTTTGAAGATTACCATTTATCACTTACATAGTGATTGTAGTTGAATTTTCTCAGTATAATTTGACACTTTATAAAATGGCTTACATTGTTTGAAGGTTATCTCAAATCATTTATAAGAATAAAGCTATATTTTATCAACATATAATTTTTCTTAGGATTTTCTTTTTACTTGAAGTATTTATGTGACATATAGAACTACCATTTTCATGTATAACCTTTCATTTTATTTATTTATAATGGGTACATAATATTTGTACACATTTATGGAGTACAGTATGATAACTTGATACATGTATATTTTGTGTAATGATCCCATACAGTAATTAGCATTTTCATCTCCTCAAATATTCATATTTTCCATGTGCTAAGAACCACAACAAAAGAAACCAAATAATCTGATTAAAAATGTGCAATTGACCTGAATAGATATTTCTCAAAAGAATACATACAAATGGCCAATAAATACATGAAGATTTCTCAACATTGATGATCATAAGAGAAATGCAAGTCAGAACCACAATTAGATACAATCTCACTCCAGTTAGATGACTATTATCAAAAAAGCAAAAAATAACAAACTCTAGCAAGGATGTAGAGAAAGGGGAACTGTCTTCTCTGTTGGTGGGAATGCAAATTAGTACAGTTATAATGGAATCCAAAAAAAAAAAACCAGAAACAAAAACATAGAACTACCATATGGTCTAGCAATCTCACTACTGAGTATGTATCTAGAGGAAATGCAATAATTATATCAAAGAGATACCTGCATTCCCATATTCAGTACACAGTATTCACAAGAGCCAAGACATGGAATCAACATATTTCTATTGAATGAATAAACAAAATGTTCACATTTGAGCTTATCAACATCTGTTCTCCCACTTGTAGTATTTACTTTTACCAGTTTATCTTTTCATGTCTAACACATTCCTCCATTCACTATCAGTCCTTTTCTCCCACAACTTGCCTAATCCGAACTTTGCTTGGTTTCTGAATGCTTCACTTATTTTTAACTTTTCATTTCCCCAAAAGGAAGGAAATTGCCCTTCCCATAACCAATCCCAGGCCCTACCTCTACCTCCATTCCTCCCCTCTCGCTTATTTCCTTTCTTATGTTCAGATTCACAATGTCCCCTTCTGTTTATCTGAGGACATGTTCCAACACATGCCTTTCCTTCCCATGCTCTGCCGGAGAAGGTAGATCTTCCACTCAAAGTCTGTAAATATGAGATTCATCTTGTCATGCTGTGCTTCTTAAAATCTGAAATTGTTTTCAATCTGGCAAAATTAAATCTGCACCTTATATTGGTTTGAAGGCTGGGATTTAACAAGTGTGCTCCAGGACCCCAATTTTGTGAAGCCTTCTGGGTTTAACTTAAAATGGCATCTATATTTGAATTTTATTTCATAATCCAACTTGGTTTTCTCCTTGAAATTTCACCTCAGTCTTTAAAACCATGACAGACAGAAACAAAAGAAACAGAACACAAGCGTGTTTAACTCCTATTAAAAGTTCTGATGCCACTGCAAGTAAAGCTATAACTTCAACTGCGGAAAAGACTGTTCTCCGTGTTGTTAAAAATGTAGCTTTTAGTTATAAAGCTGCAAACAGGCCTTTGAAATGGCAGCGATTGTGAAATTGTGGCCCTAAGGAGTGAATCCATTCTCTGCTACATTAAAAGAGAAACAATTCTCTTTGTAGTTAGAATTTTGTCTCTGCAGATTATTTTTCCCTTGTTAAAAAAAATGTGTTTTTATAAATTACATATTTGGCTTTTACTTTGAACATAATGCTTTTACTTGTGTGGTGCTATTTGTGTAGGTGTGTGAGCTTTTGTTTAAGTAGTTACTTAGATCATGAGAGAGACTTGCAGATGACAGAGTGGATGTTAGGCCTGGTCTTCACCCTGCCTTGGTGGGACAGTGCATGAACCTGGACCACTGTGCTCTGGACCCGGCAGAGCAGCACCTGGTTGGCCTGGACTGCTGGCATCCTCTACATGTTGTCATTCATTGCATTCTGTGTTGTCTAACTCCATGCTCAGTCCGTGCACTCTCTTCTCTTGATGGTTGCGTCCATTCTCTCAACTAGGAATGAGCATACAATACTGCTTTTGGACAATGGAACATAAGCAGAAATATGCCTGGAGAGTTTTCTACAAATGTGTTTGCTCTTCTAATAAAAGTGATGGAAGCCAGGTATGGTGGTGCACACCTGTAATCCAGTACTTGGGAGGCTGAGACAGGAGGATCACGGGTTCAAGGATAGCCTCACAATGTAACAAGACTCTAAGCAACCTAGAAAGACTCTGTTTCAAAAACAAAAAATAAAAAAAGGGCTGAAGGTGTAGATTGGAGGTAGAATGTGTCTGGGTTCAAGTCCCAGTAACACACACACACACACACACACACACACACACACTCACACACACATACACACACACATTCACAATTAATAGAAGAAATAGAAGACCCCATACTAATATCTCCCTGTTTTAAAAGTAGGTATGATACAGGATCTCAGACAGATATTAGCCACCATGAGAAAGTAGCTTAAAGAATCACAGAACTGATGTGCTTGGCATTTTTTGAGTCATTGACATTAACAGCACCCTCCTACCTCCTGACATTGTATTATGTAAGACACGTAAATCCCCCTTCCCATTCATGGGCAATGGGATGCCCCCAGATGGTAATGCATATACCTCTGTCAAATATTCTAGGAACTGTTTTACCATGGACATAAGTTAAAAGAGGAGTGTTGGATTTTCTTTTTCTGGAAAAAGAGAAGCAATTTCATCTCTGAGTTTTGTAGCCCTTGAGTCTAGAGCCAAAAACACCAAATATATTTGGAGCATTCTCAGTGGTGAAGGAGCTGGTCCCCAATATGCAGGAGCAGGTGAGAGACTAGTGATAGAATAGGCCTATAGTTCTGAGACTAGCAGGTGATAGAATAGGTCTGTAGTTTTGAGCACAGCCCAATAAAGCAATGGGGAATTTTCCCAAGTGTCCATTTTCTCCTCCCTTACTCATTATCCCTGAACCTGTAGTCAAATAGCATAAGTTGAGGCCAGAGTCAGTTATACAATGAGGGAATAAGAAAGTCACATCCCTGCTTGATTTCAAATGACAAGGGAAGGTGCAGCTGCTTCCTCTTGGTCCATACCATTTGTGGCAGTGATCTTGGTGTCTACATGGTGACAATCTCACTATTTTTCAAAGCAATAGCCCATGGGCCTAAGCCAAGTGTAGTGGCACATGCCTGTAATCCCAGTACTTGGGAGTCTGAGCCATGAGGATCGCAGATTTGAGGCCAGTCTCAGCAATTAAGTGAAACCCTCTCAACTTAGTGAGACCCTGTTTCAAAATAAAAAGAGCTGGGGGTGTAACTTGGAGGTAGAATGCCCCCAGGTTCAATCCCCAGTAACAAAAACAAACAACAAAAAGTACATGGGCCTAAAACAGAGTTCTGGGAAGCAATACTGTATGGGAACATGTTCCTGAAAGTATGTGCCACAACTATGCCGGTTTTGGAAAATTGCTCTGATATTAATTTCTAGTAAAATGTAAAAGGCAGTCATTCAGGCAGGGAGAGGCGGTAGCTCTGTTACATTCCAAGAGCTCCCCCTCCCTTCTTCTTCTGCCCCTTTGTTCTAATGATTAACCCATAGTAAGAATGTAGACAATTGAAGCCTCTGGCCTTAGAAGCACATAGAGACTTAAGAGCACCATAGAGGCAGTTAAGGCTTTAGCCCTAAGATCACAGTGACTCTGCCTAGCACATTTTAAAACCGTAAAGATAGCAAGGGCCTTATGCCCTACTCTTAGAGATTACACACAGCCACACTGGCTGTAATCAGTGCCTCTGTTTCCCTCCTATTCTTTGTGACTGGGCCTCAGTATGAGAAAGGCAAACTCCCTGTGTTAAATCAAAGTGCCCATAGTTGATAGACAACCAGTACAGCCCAATACAGTAAGGATAAAAACAAGGTAGATTATTGACCTCTGCACTTAATAAGTGCACTTAGTAGACTAGAAGGTACCACCTGCCTAAGAAATAAGTTATGCCTAAAAAATAAGTTACTAGCTTGTTGCCTTGGTAATGCTGATAAAACCATACCAATGTTAAAAAGTGTATTTAAGGGGCCGGAGTCAGAGGGACGGCAGAGTTCTACTTCTGGGCTCTCCAGCAGGTCTTCCAGGCACGCTGCTTTTCCTCTTCTCTTTCTCTATGTCCTACTGACTTTGTAATAAAATTTTGTTAAGCTACAACCAAGCTGCCTGTTAGTTTTAATTCCCCTCTTCAGAAAATCTGATCTGAAGTGAAGGAAAAGAGCCCACAGCGCTGCTTTCACAGTAACAACAACAACAACATTCTGAGGAACTCTCAGAAACAACTGGAGACAGGTATTCAGAGATGTGTTCAGCAAGGGAAAGGGACCCTACATGCTCACCCACTGGGTCATCATAGAAATAT
This sequence comes from Glis glis, assembly GCA_004027185.1. Lineage (NCBI taxonomy): Eukaryota > Metazoa > Chordata > Mammalia > Rodentia > Gliridae > Glis > Glis glis. The sequence goes on along the minus strand of PVJS01010405.1, from coordinate 30,870 downwards.
AACTTAACTGTATTGCCATGGCAGTTTTCAGTGTATCAATTCTGGAGAAAAAAATAAATTGCTTAATTAAAGAGTGTTGTTCCTCCAAGTCCAACATATTTTCAAGTTTCTCTTATCCACTAGCCAGTTAGTTCTTCTTTCTTAGGGATATTGTTAGTGATGAAAGTGTATTAGTGATTTTTATTTTACCAATGGTGCTTCAGTTTTTTCATACACAAAGAATTTTAACTAATTCATAATACTGAAGACAACATCAGTGTATCCAACCACCCAACTTTATCTAATGGTAACACTTTGTCAAATACAATTAAAATGTTCATGTTGTGCCTTGTTTGTTGATCGAAAATGGAATGAAATAGAAGAATCTCCACTAAATAAATTGCTTGTATCATTATGGTAAACAATGAACTAGCCAGTTCCTACCCAGTTACTTATTATTTGTTTTGAGTAAATTTTTTTCCTCCTTAAAGAAAATTAACAATGTAACACTAAATTTGAAATCTATCACCAGGACCTTTTTTAACATGGCGACCTTTTGTCTGTGTGTTGTGAAGTCTATCAAGCTTTGGAATTCCTGCTATATTTCCTTACAAATTTGCCCAGAAAGATATATGCTCAACCTTGAACTCCTTTTATAAAAACCATCATTTTTTCATTTCACTGATCTTCAACAGGCAATCCTTTGAAAAAGGCAATTGTGCTCAGGGGATGATGTAAGTAACATGCAGTATTTCTAAAGTCAGTCAGGTGGCAAGGCTGGGCAAGTTAGCATTTTCTGCACTTTGATTATTGTATATTTGGCTCCCCCATAGCCATGTATTTATAATATTATCTTCCTAATGGCTATCAGACACATTGATAAATCCATTGGCTATTGAAAATATGTTTCAGTGCCAATAATTATAACTAAAAATTTAACATTTTTAATTTACTAAGCATTGGGCTTAAAAAAATCTAAACTTTTTTATCTCACTTAATCCCCCACAAATAGATGCAAAAATGAAAAGTAACTAAAGTAATAACAAAAATAACTTATGATCCAATATGAGACCTCAGGATATTTCCTATTTTCTACAATGTAGTTAAATCACATTTCCACAAGGAGGTTAACTAACATTCCCATATGGCAGAGCTGGGATTTGAAGCCCAGAAATCTTGTTCAGGAGTCTTTCAGAAGCAGTAGTCATTTGGCCATCAAGGGATAAAATAATAGATTTATCTTCATGGATAACATGTTTATAAATACTGTAATCAGTGATCAATTAAATGATCAAAGCCCTATTTTCTTCTTCTATTACAAAGACATAACCTAAAGTGTAACTCTTAACCCACTGTAAAATGCAGTTACTTACATCTGAAATAAAACACATTATTTCAGTATGTCAATTGATAGAAGAATATTTTACATTTAGCTGTATCTTTTGGCCTGAAATTTAATTGACCCTTCATCCCCATCTCTAAAAATTATGAGTTTCATTTTCCACGATAATTCTCAAAGACAATTTGAAGGAAGTTTCTAGCAACCTGTGTTACTTGTTTGTCTTTTCTTTATATTTTACCATTGCCCAGAGAATTTTATGGTTTTAAGATTAAAACAGTTTGATAATTTTTAAATATTTGCATGATTGATTTTTGATGGTGTGAATCAATTATCAAAGAAGAGAAGCCTTTTTGGGTGTGATGGCTCACAACTGTAATCCCAGTACTTGGGAGGCTAAGACAGGAGGATTGCAGTTTGGAGGCTAGCTAGGATCAGCAACTTAGCAAGGCCCTCAGCAACTTAGTGAGACCCTATTTCAGGGCTAGAGTTTTAGCTGAGAGGTAGAACACCCCTGGGTCCAATCTCTAGTACCACACACAAAAAAAAAAAAAAAGAAAAAAGAGGAAGAAGCCTTAGTACTTGGAGCTTTCTTTTTCATGAGAGGACAAACTACATTGTAAGGAAACCTCTAAAAACTGCCTCAGCTGTCATAGATGTCATAGATTGACTTGTGCAGCCTGCATGTATTGACCAGTGGCTGAGACATGGTTCTATTTTCATTGGGAATGATGTTGAGCCTTTAATAACCATGAATGATTAGAGTCATTATGAATATCCCTCACTATTCTGAGCATTCTCATTAAGTTGCAGGTTGTTAGTTCAAATTTCTATTTTCTGATAATTAATCCCCATTCCTAATTTAAAATACATTTTTTTCTTAAAAAAAGAACACTTTAAAAGCATCCAGGGAGAATGTCATTTTAGTGGGTGTTTTTTGGTTATTAGCTGTTTGACATCAATTCTCTGTTCTGTGAAGCCTAATAATTTCCTTTAGAGAAATTTCCACCAAGTGCCCGCCCTCCTGCTACAAGGCCTGACCATGGGGACCAGGCTTCTCTTTCCTCCCTGTCCTGAGGAGCAGACTCTCTTAGCTGCAGTCTGCAATCAGACTGAGAAAGCACAAGTCATTCTTAGGATTTAACCCAAAACCATTAGCAGCTTCTGAAGATATCCTCCATCTACCCTCATGGCTTTTCTAGAAATGTACCTAAGCCTCTGACAATATCTTCCAATCTAATGAGTTCAATATCCATCTTTTCTTTTGTAAATATCTTTCCTTTCTATTTCCATTTTGTATGTGCGGCTCATTACTGCCAAATTTTGCATTGAAAAAAATTATTCCTTTAACTTCCAAAATTTCTCCCTGATTTCTCTATCCCATGATAATCTCTTGTTCTTTGATCTTCTACAGTATTTATATTTGTAACTCTCCCTTTGGGCACTAGGTTTCTGTTTTGTATTGATGTAAGGTTATTTCTCAGTTATAGTCTCCATAAAGATAAAGGCCTCTGTCCATTTAAAATAACAGTTCAGCCGGGCGTGGTGGTGCATGCTTGTAATCCCAGTACCTGGGAGGCTGAGACTGGAGGATCTGGGTTCGCAGCCAGCCTCAGCTACTTGGTGAGGCCCTCTGCAACTTAGTGAGACCCTGTTTCAAAAATTAAGAATAAAAATAGGGCTGAGGGTGTAGCTCAGAGGTAGAATGCCCCTGGGTTCAATCCCCAGTACCAAAAAAAAAAAATAATAACAGTTCAATTATTTTTGTTTAAATACTGCTATGTACATATTGGTCATTTCGGGAAATCTGTAGAGAGGAATTTTAATGACTTAACTTTTATAGCTTGATTCATTTTGGAAGTTTAAGACACCAACTTATTTTGGCACAGAACAAAGAGTGAGGTGCCAAAAAAATATTTGAACCTTGTATGTAAAAACATTTAAATCAAAGTTGATTAGACTTGATTTCTTAACTTGGAAACATATAAGTACATAACTCATGAATATTACTCATCTTATGTGACAAAAAGGTTATGTCTTTAGACATAAAAGGAAAGTCAGAACTATTCTGTAAGTCTTTCAATCCAATTAACTGTAGTATGGATTTATGGTTATATTATGTCATAATGATCACTAGTCATAGGCTCAAACGTACATTTATTGAGTATCTAGACCATGCAAGCCACTTTGAAAAATGCTGGAATAAGACATAATCACTGCCTAAGGAAGCTGATAGTGTATGAGAAAAATCGTGTAAAAAGGATAAAATTTAAACATAGGAGGTAGAAAGAGATATACCTAGAATACCAAGATAGCATGGATAGAGTATATTGCAAGAATGTTAAGTATTATATTGAAATAAATGATGGTATTAGAACGTCAGTAGCATAATCAACAGTACACAGAATTTAGAATCAGAATACCCAGATTTGAGTCCCATCACCTACCGTGTGACCTCGGAAAAGCCATATAGTCTCTTGTATCTACTCAAATTACCATCCCAAGATACTGATTATAGTTTGTGGAAAAATTACCTAAAGTTCTGTTTCTGTTTATCCAATTCTAATTGGGATGAGAAATATTAAAGAAATCATATGGCTGTGTGTTGGGGAATTCTTCACTCATAATATTGTCCTATTCACTTTTTCTCCCATACCATGTCCCTACCTGAACCTTGAAAAAAGGTAATCTTGAAAATAGTGATGTGCTTGGTTCAGAGTATGGTTCAGCTTCAAGAGCAAAATGAAGAGCACACATAAGCAGAGAAATACTTGTTTTTTGTCATGCCAAATCTGACCTTCAGAAGCAGACTACATAGATAAGTACCCCCAATTTGCATTTCTCTAAGAGGAGCTTGGCTCCAGTGGGTGAGGTGGAATGTGGCAGGGTGTGGTATGAAGGACACTGATGTTCCTGACTATAAGGGATGTTAACCTATCCCTAAAGGTTATAAACAGCATGATTGGAATTCCTATTAAGGGCTGGCAATGGAGATCTACATGTAGATGTTTATTCTTGGGGAGACTTGGGGCATGTGGGATTAAGCGGTGTATGGTAACACTATCCCCAAGTTTGCAAAACTTACTTTAAAAATAAAGTCTATTCTTTTAAAGACAGTCAATTTTAAATTTCTGTAGTTCGTCTCATGTTTCTATTCCTCAGGACTGTCTTATTAAGGAGCAAGTTTTAAATATAAATATATGAAACTATGTTGATATATTAATATAGCAAAAAGGTTTAGATGATTCCATGGTCTGAATTAGTCTCAATATGTTTAATCTGCTTCTCAATTAGAAGGGTCATATATGTGTATACAAATAGATGTGCCTGTATGTATAATGCCAAATATATTTATTGTCTGTTTAAAGTTACCTGAGGGTTTAAAATGATTGGTGGTGCTCTTTTTCTAAGGTACTTACTTTCATTGTTTAGAATGGATATTGTTTGGAAACAGATTATTTCTGTGGCACATCTTCAGGATAATGGAAGAACACAGATGAACCCTTTCATTTATACATTTGTGATGTACATTTTTGAGAGTTCTGGAATTAAAAAGGTTTAACTCACTTCTTGGTTGTGACCTTCACTATGCATGCGACCTTGCAAAGGTCCTTAACTTCTTTGACATTCAAGTTCTTCATCTATATATTATGAATAAGGAGGAGATTTATCTTGCATCTACACTGTGATAATTACTATAGTAATTAAATGTGCCTTCTTTTTGAGAAAGAAGGAGAGGGACTGGGGAGGAAGGAGAGTGAAAGAAAGAGCAAAGCCTGGTGACTGGTGTATGGGAAGTATTCAGAAATGTTCACTCTATACTGAGCTCTTAATATGTATGAGCCACAACTCACTATTTCCTGAATTTTAATCACAATACCAATACAATAAAGACATTATTATACCCATTGTATTAAAAATAAATGGTGGTTCAACCAGGCACCATGGCACACCCCTGTAATCCCAGTACTTGGGAGGCTGAAACAGGAGGATGGCAGATTTGAGACCAGCCTCAGCAGTGTAGTGAGACTCTCAGCAACTTAGCGAGACTCTGTTTCAAAATAAAAAGTGAAAAAAGGGCTGGGGGTGTAGATCTTGTTTCAAAACAAAAAGTGAAAAAAGGTTTCAGAGGTAGAATGCCCCTGGGTTCAACCCCCAGTACCAAATAAATGAAGTCATGATTGGCTGTTCAGAAAATTTAAGCAATTTCTCCAAAGTCATATGGCTAGTAATCAGCACAGTGTTGAAAGTCATGTCACTCTGAGTTAACCCGCATATAAACCTTCCAGGAGATGCCCTAGTATTGATGATGAGAATTCAATTACATTAACAAGCAGGGAAATAATTTTATCTATCTCATCTCTATCAGAGTCAACCTAGAAACTTGTGAAAATCAAAACAAAATGGCCTGCGGAATATGTTGTGAATATCAAATGATTAACAAGAGAAGTACTCAAGAAATGAGCAGATCTAGGAGAGGCAGCACAATGGAAGCCATGAAGGTCCTGCCATGGCAGAACGAAGGTTAAAACATTAAACACTCCTGAGCAGAAATCACAGAGGAAAGTGGTTGCCTAGCAGCAAAAAAATATACTGTTTTGAAATTACAGTGAAAATGGATGAAACATTAAAATAGTTCATTTGGAAAGCTTAGAATTGCTTTTGGAAATAAAAGGACATCTGATTTTTTTTAGAAGAATGTTCTAAGAGCTTTGTATTAGTTTTGTATGTTGAGTAAGAAATTACCACACACATAACAGCAAAAATAACCCTCATTTTATGAGTTTAGTTCACCTTGTGGGTCAGAGGTCTGGTCATAGCCTTGTTGTGTCCTCTGCTCAGGACTCTCATGGTGTCACCTGGGCTGTGTTCTTATCAGAAGGATCCATTTCTAAGCTTCCTTCATTTTTTGTTGTTGTTGTTGTTGTTGTTGCATCGGGGATTGAACCCAGGAGCATTCTGCCTCCGAGCCCCACCCCCAGCCCTATTTTTTATTCTTTATTTTGAAACAGGGTCTCACTAAGTTGCAGAGGGCCTCAGTAAGTAGCTGAGGCTGGCTGTGAACCTGCAATCCTCCTGTCTCAGCTTCCCAAGTACTGGGATTACAAGTGTGCGCCACCACACCCGGCTTTCCTTAGGTTTTTGGGAGAAGTCCCTCCTTGAGACTAACATTCATAGCAGCTTGCCTTCCCAAAGCCAGCAGCAGAAGAATCCCTCCCACTTGAAGGCTTTGCCTTTAAGGAAGGCATGGTCTATAGACTCCGCCGATTAGTGAGGCCCATTCAAGATAATCTCCTCTTTGTTTACCTCATGTCAGTTGATTAAGGACTATGGTTATATCTAAAAAGTCTGCTACTTTTGTAATATAACTGTACATAACTCTCAAGGTGATATCTAGCCACCTTTGTCATATTTGATTGGTTGGAAGCGAGTCACAGTTTGTACCAACACTCAAGAGTGGAAACTGGGGTGTGAAAATCATAGGGCCACCCTGGGTTGTGCTCCCCATGAGCGTGAACTGACAGATCCATTGCTCCCTCTTGTAACACCAAGAGACAAGGCAATAAATGAACGACATTAAAAATGTCTCACACTGCCTGACCCACAGTCTTTTACTGGACACATTGTCCTCACAGTATTTTTTAAGAATGAATATTCATGTGTTGCATAAATATCATTTCTTCATTCTTAAATTGTGGCTCTTAGAAGATTATCTCTGATGGTATATAAATAAGAGATAAGTAATGATTTCTAAAAAAAACAGATGTAAGGAAGTTTTTAAAACCTAGTGAATAGGGTAAAGCTATTGTTCTCATTTTAACATGTGTTTAATTCTAATCAACCTGTATATTTTTCAGTAATTTTATATGGCAGACTACCTTTATATAATAGTGACAAAATGACCAATGTTGATGGTTATCTCAAATTCTTATTAAGTTACAGTATTGCCGGAGCCTGCCGGCAAAGTCGATCAGTCCCTGAAACGGGGAGTGAGGATTAAGAAAAAACAAGAAGAAAGACAAGAGACAAGAGGAAAAACTAGAGATAGCTTCGGGAGGACTGCAGTCAATACCGCAGCCTTTTTGGGAGGGCTGGCAGTCACATACTGCAGCAGCCCCGACTTTATTCAGCCCAGTCCTTAAATACTTTTTCTGAGCATCAGATCTTTACAAAGATAATCTTAACAAGCAGATCAACAATCATGGTAACAATCAGCACCCTTTCTCCTCCCTAGATTAAGAAATGGTCAACTCCCTCTTCTGAGAACTTCCTTCTATTATATCAGCAAATCCTGATCGGCTCATTTGGTAGAGCTTTTACCTTCTTAGGCTGATTATGCAACTTAGAGTCTAAAGATAAGAGAATGATTCCTGATAAGCAAATCCTGATGGGCTCATTTGGTAAAGCTTTTACCTCCTTAGGCTGTTTATGCAACTTAGAGTCTGAAGCCAAAGAAATAGCTCCCAACACAGTATAATAATTTTTTTTTTGGTACTGGGGATTAAACCCAGGAGCATTCTACCTACAAGCTACACTCCCACTCCTTTTTATATTTTTCTTTGAAACAGGATCATACTAGGTTGCTGAGAGTCTCACTATGCTGCTGAGGCTGTCCTCAAACCTGTGATCTTCCTGTCTCAGTCTTCTAAGTACTGGGGTTACAGGCATGTGCCACCATGCCAGGCTCAGTATGATAATCCTAACAACATGATCCTATATTGGCATATCATGTTAATGTTTTTCATATATCACTAAATTTTGGACACAAACTACTAATAATTTTGACATTTTGTATTCCTTTCTTGAGAAGAATTAATTCATGATTGTGTATAATTTTTTTTCTCTGTAGAGGAATCATGAGTAGTTTGGTAAATGAAGTTTATCTGAGTACATAGTAGAGTCAAAAAATAATTCTTTCTCTAGTTTTAAATGGAGTAAAAGACACATAAAGAAGAAAATCACAGAATGTGGATGAGTCAGTCTAACAGCTTTACTTCAATTTGTGTTTTATTTACTGTAAACCTCCTGCTATTCACAATGCTTTTGCTTTCCAGGTATCTTAGCTTTTATTTTTTAAGAAATTAATAATGACAAATATAATTATATTTTAAATTATTCACTAGCCACATCAACTGATTTCTTAAAAATTATCTAATTTGGATGACATACTCATTAAAATCCTGATATATGTTAATTATGGAAATGTACTACTAAAAGTAAATCCAAGCTGAACCTTATAGTCATCTGGGACCACATTTCTCTTGATGAACAGAATGTGTTGATATCTTATTTCATGTGAGAGGTCAATATCATCATCAATATTTATAGGATAACCAAGGACAGTATTTCTTTTTCTTATTGTTTGCTTGTCACCTCTTGCTCTGACTTGATGTTTCAATTTTCATTTTTTAAAGAAGTTATTTGTATTTTTATGAAAGTAATTTAGGTATATAGTTTAATGAGACAAATGCCTTTATAAGGTATTTATTTTTTAAAATCAGTAATCCCTGTATGTTGATACTCAATTCTTATTAAATGTGATGACTTTTTCCGTTGCAGGTATCTATCATATACAGAAAGCATCACTTTATTTCAACAAGCAGTAATCCTAGAGATCAGACCATATGCATACAATTTGCAAGTAGTAACAAAGCAAAGTATAACACTTCATCTAAAAATAAACTTACTATTTTTTTTTTTTTTTTGCGGTACCAGGGATTGAACGCAGGGGCGTTCTACCTCCGTGCTACACCCCCGGCCCTATTTTTTATACTTTATTTTGAAATTGGGTCTCACAAAGTTGCAGAGGGCCTCACTAAGGAGAGAGAGAGAGAGCGAAAGAGAGCTGAGGCTGGCCGCGAACCCGTATCCTCTGGTCTCCGCCTCCCAAAGTACTGGGATTACAAGCATGCGTCACCACACCCGGCTTATAAACTTACTATTGACTATCACAAATCAATTTTTTTCTGTACCCTCATGACATTATCTACAGCTATATTTTAGAATTGTTACACTGTATTCTAGTCAATTTTATCATCTTGCTTCCTTTTTGGTGTTCTTAAGTGTCCTTAATATTATTATTTAAAGCTATATTTTTTCTAAAAGTACATCTGCCTTATAGTAGGTTCCTAAGAAATTCTTAACTGTACCACATTTTAATAATTTTTGGATGTCACCTGGCAAATGTGGCACCCTCTTTGGCTTTTGTACTCTATTCTTTGAGGTCCTATAATTCTTTTTGGTTTCAGAGGCATGAGGCACCTCTTGGAGAATCACCACACTCATGTGTCTTTACTGTCTTATTGCTGAAACCTTGGCTTCCTAAGGGTATCTAGCCCAGTTGTACACTGCAAAGGGAAATATACAAAATAAAACCATGATCATTTTCACCTTAGAAAAACCCTTAGCAACAGCATAAGTCCCTTAACAACAGTCTTGCAAGAGGAGAAGGAAAATGAATTGAGGAAAACTACAAATTTTTTGGGGTACTGGGAATTGAACCCTGGGGTGTTCTACCTCTGAGGTACACCCCTAGCCCTATTTTATTTTATTTCTTTTTTTTTTTGGAAACGGTCTCCTAGGTTGCTGAGAGAGAGTCTCACTAGTTGCTGAGACCTTTTCAAACCTGCAATCCTCCTGTCTCAGCCTCCCAAGTACTGGGATTACAGGCATGTGCCACCATGCCTGGCTTCAATGCCAATTTTAAGGTATCATGAAATCTCTAGCAACCAGCAGTCTGTTTACTCTGGATATTTCAGTGTAGACATACAGACAGAACTCTTGAGTACTTTTTTGTTGTTTGTTTGTTTTTGCATAATAGTTTTACAGTGGTATGATAGGCATTCCCAAATATGGACAGTTCTAATTGTAGGAACATCTACTATATGCAAAGTACTGATGAAACTATGTTAAATAGATTATCTGTAATTCTTTAAAAATGAACACAGACACTGTAGTAGTTAATAATAGACATAAGTAACAGAAACCAACTTGATTAGGGTTAAGTAAAATAGGGGAGTTATGATAAGGACACAGGGATCTCTAATGGAATCTACAAGCAGCATGAAATCAGAACTAAGAAGAAGTTGAAATTAAAAATTTGATGTTTGTCAGAAATCCTGTGTTTTTTATTTCATTTTGTTTTTTTTTTTCTGTGCACTGCCTGGTTTCCATGTTCATAGGCCCAGCCTATACAAAAGAACTAGAGTTTCTGGTTCTGGTTAGTTTGGGAATTCTCCAATATAATCTGTCAATGGATAATATGTATTTATATATATATTGCAACTGACCCTAATTAGTCTTGATGTCCAAACAAAAGTCGAAGAGAATAATTTATGTTATAGTAGTATAAACAGAAGAGATCGTCAGGATTATAATTTAGAGCACTGTTCAATAATGAACACAACGTTGGTTCAGAGAGAAGCATTTATTATTGTCATTATTATATTCAATACAGCTTACATGTTCAGCCAAATCCAATCATGGCCCCCATCAGCAGTTAAAATAATAGATTATGACCACTGTAAAATTAGTCTAGTTTATGAATTTTTTTTCGGTACCGGGGATTGAACTCAGGGGCATTTTACCTCCAAGCTATACCCTCAACCCCATTTTTTATCCTTTATTTTGAAACCGGGTCTCACGAAGTTGCAGAGGCCTCACTAAGTAGCTGAGGCTGGCCGCGAACCCGGATTATCCAGTCTCTGCCTCCCAAGTACTGGGATTACAAGCGTGTGCCACCACACCCGGCTAGTTTATGAATTTGATTTGCACCCTGAAGGCCTAAATGGAAAAAGCAGCAGCCATTTTCAATGCCATTTCTTAAGGTTTGTGATATTTTTGCTTTCTAATTTGAGGAACAATCATAGTTATTGCTCTTCTCATAATTTCACTTTGTTGGAGCACAGAGAATCCTCAGGGCACTCTTGTTTATAATTTGAAATGTATATTGCATTTTGTAAGAGATGATTTTAAGTTGTATTAATTATAAAGTCAAGCAATACGCCGCTTTATAAAATCAAATACAAATATTGTAGAATATTATTTGGGGATTTTTTTTCCTGAAAAACAATATATGGGTCAATCTTAGACTATAGTTTCCAGTGGCTTTGGAAGATTTTATAATTGATATTTGAAAAACACATAAGCTTAATATTTAGTGCACTAAGTCTTTGTAGCTTATAAATATGGCTGAAATTTATAAAAACATACATTCTAACACAATCCAAATATAATTGAATTCAGAATGTACCAATAAAATATTTTTACTACTTTCATTGTAGCATGTACCAGTATGTCCTGACACTTTGATTAGACAAACTGTTTAGAAGTATTAATATTTAATTGCATAAGAATTTACTATGTGCTTGCAATGTATCCCATAGATTGAAAAGTTAAGCAAGTATGAGATATAAACTTTCTTCACAATCCATCCAATGAATAAAGAAAAATCAATAACTGGCAACGACAACAACAAATTTCTGGGACAGATATTGAATAAAAAGCCTTAGAGAAAGAAGGAATCAATTTGTTCTCATTGGAGCACATCAGAGAATGAAAGTAACATTAACACTTATTTAGTGTCAATAGTGTTTTTGCTTTTAAAGTCCATTTTACATAGGAGGAAACTGAGTTTCAGAGTAGAAAGATTCTTCCAGGATTCAGTTACTTAGGTACAGAGCCTGAAATCAAAGTCCACATCATCTGACTTGCTGCTTGAAATAACTCTTTGATGAGGGAATGATAGTAAGCGAGCATTAAGGAATGAGGGATTTGTAATGTGAATGGGGTCAAGGTTGGAGGAACAGTTCCCGCAGAGGAAAGAGCCCATGGGAATGAATGAAAGGTGGGATATGGCTAAAATGTAGTATACAAAATTTGCAGGGAAGTTGAGGGTGAAATATATGTAAATTATGGTTTCTTTTTAAACCATTCCAAGTTTGGGCTTCATGCTGTATTCTGGGTAGGGCAGAAGAAAGTATTGAGTCAAGATACGTATTAGGAAAATAACTCCAGCATCATGAAGAAGAAGAAGAAGAAGAAGAAGAAGAAGAAGAAGAAGAAGAAGAAGAAAGGATCAGGAAGAGCCGGGCGTGGTGGCGCATGCTTGTAATACCAGTACTTTGGGAGGCGGAGACCGGAGGATCCGGGTTCGCGGCCAGCCTCAGCTCTCTCGCTCTCTCTCCCTGTCTCTCTCTCTCTCTCTCTCTCTCCTTAGTGAGGCCTTCCGCAACTTTGTGAGACCCGGTTTCAAAATAAAGTATAAAAAATAGGGCCGGGGGTGTAGTGCGGAGGTAGAATGCCCCTGCGTTCAATCCCCGCTACCGCAAAAAAAAAAAAAAAAGAAAGGATCAGGAAGAAAGGAGAAATAGAGCCCAGATGGTCTATTCTTGTTTAGATTGGAAATGAATCAAGCCAGAGTAGGGAGGTCAGGAGACAGATAATCAGATAATTCAGAGATTGAATTAACACCATGCAAAAGTCAGTGGGTAAGTGCAGGGAGAAGAAAAACAAAAGGTATAAAGTCAATGGGTATGGTGGTACATATCTGTAATCCCAGTACTTAGGAGGCTGAGACTTGAGGATCACAAGCTTGAGGACAGCCTCAGCAACTCAGTGAGACCCTGTTTAAAAATAAAATAGGTCTGGGGATGTAGCTCAGAGGTAGAATGTCTCTGGACATTCAATCCTCAGTACCACACACAAAAAAAGCAAAGGTAAAGTCAATAACTAGTTTCATTGCTTTATAAAATTTTAAATTTATAAGTTGATTAATACTGCATCTGTATCTACATAGCATTTACCTTTGTCATTAATGGTGTTAGAACATTAAAGTTTAAAATAGTAGTAGAAATTTTTGCATTGTAGTTTTGTAGGATAAAAAATGTATCAACTGAGTCCGGTGTGGGTGTGCATGCCTGTAGTCCCAGGATTTGGGAGCCTGAGACAGCAGGATCACAGGTTTTTGGCTAGCCTCAGCAACTTAGTGACGCCCTCCACAATTTAGTGAGACCCTGTTTCAACAAAAATAGGACTGGGGTTGTAGCCCAGAGGTAGAATGACCCTGAGTTCAATCCTTAATACCAAATAAATAAATAACTAAATAAATAACTAAATAAACTGCTTTAGATTACTTCTCTGAAGGGAGATGCAAATCAAAACTACACTGAGATTCTATTTAATCCCAATTAGAATGGGAATCATTAAGAAGTCAAACAACAATAAATGCTCCCCAGAATGTGAGGAAATAGGAATTCTTCTACATTGTTAGTGAGATTGCAAATTAATGCAGCCACTATGGAAATCAGTGTGGAGATTGCTCAAAAAACTGGGAATGGATCTACCATATGATCTGGCTATACTACTCATGAGTGTCTTTGTAAAGGGACTGAAATCAGAATATTATAGTGATACATGTATATCCATGTTCATAGCAGCACAATTCACAATATGTAAATTATGGAACCAATCTAGGTGTCCATCAAGAGATAAGTGGATTATAAAATTATGGGATATACACACAATGGGTTCTACTCAGTGCTAAAAAAAAAGAGCAAAATTATGTCACTTGCAGGAAAATGGATGGACTTGGAGAACATTGTGTTAAGTGAGATTAGCCAGTCATAGAAAGTGAAAGGTCATATGTTTTCTCTCATATGCAGAATATAGGGGATAGGGGGATACAAGAGGGACTTTAGGTAATAGAGGAGAAACCCCAGTGGAACAAGGGAGGTGGCCCAGATGGTGGTGGTGGTGGTGGTGGAGGGAGAATTAACAAAGCAGGCACTTCTATTGACGTTATGTACATATGTGAGAATACCACTGCCAATCTCAATATCATGTTTGGGGAAGAGGAGGGAGTGGGGAGAGAGCAGGGAATAGACTCACCAAGTGCTGCATGCATGTGCGTCACTATCACTCTGAACTACATTATGATGTGAGACTATAATGCACCAATAAAAGTATAATAAAGATTACTTCTCTGAAGAATAGCACAAAGATGCAATGAGTATTAAAAAACTAAAATATTCTTTTTTATTCATTCTTTCACTGTTTCATCCAAAAAAATAATAGAAGGGACACTCATTTCACATTAAGCTAGGCAATATGGATTTAATATTAAGGCCAGAAGACATAGTAGCTGTCTACAGAATGTTTATAGTTTAGTGGATGAAACATTACACTCAATTAAATAAGAAAAGTAGCAAGTGCCAGGAAAAGGAGGGGGTCAGTGTCTTCTGCAAGATACTTTGTCAGGGGCAGCTCCTTTCCCAGTGACAAAGTAGTTGGGATACAGAACTTGGAAGGAGGAAATGTTGGCCTTGGCTCAGGGTTTTAGGGGTTGCAGGCCATGGACACTGGGCGCCATTGTTGCAGGGCCTGTGGCCAAGCAGGGACCACGTGGTAGAGCAAAAGCTACTCACCTCCTGGCCTCATGGACATGTTCCCCAATGAACTTCCTTCCTTCAACTAGGTCCCACCTCTTAGAGGTTCTATCCCCTCCCCCAGCAGCACCAGAGGATGGCTACCAAGCCTTTAGTGAATGGGCCTCTGGGGAACATTTAAGATCCAAACTATAACATAAAGAGCCAACCTTCAGGAAGAGACTTCTGATAAGAAATCTGAAGGGGATAAAGATTAAATGCGATGAAACAAGAGGGAGAAGAGTACCCCAGGCAAAATACAGGTGCTCTCTTGATTTTCAGTGTTTGTACAATTTATTGCAACAGTGAACTGAAAATCCTGTTGGAGACTAGACACCCTGTATGTACTTCTGGCAAGTTCCTAAAATATCTTAGTCATTTTCTCTTGAAATTACCATTAGTTAAAATAGAACTAATGATAATTAGTCAGTAAAGAATAAAAGGAAAACCGGGCATGTTGGCTCACGCTTGTAATCCCAGTACTTGGGAGGCTGAGAATGGAAGATCTGGGTTCGTGGCCAGCCTCAGCTACTTAGTGAGACCCTCAGTAACTTAGTGAGACCCTGTTTCAAAATAAAGAATAAAAAAATAGGTCTGGGGGTGTAGCTCGGAGGTAGAATGCTCCTGGGTTTCATCCTCAGTACCGCAAAATAAAAAAAAAGAATAAAAGGAAGAACTAAAATTTAAGTAAAAATGAAACTTCATACTTACTTTTTAAAAGTCCTATTTAAAACACACACACACACACACACACACACACACACACACACACACACCACCCTGGAACAAGGTAGCTATAGATATAGATAGTAATTTTCACTTAGTACACCTTTAATTTTTTATTTCAAATTACAATAGAGGTTAATTATGTGTTAAACATTCTTTTTCTCTATGTCATTATAAGTATGATGATCAGATATAACTGTTATTTATTCTTGGTTCTTTTGGAAACTGGGGAAATGTTATGAATTTGAAAATAGCAGCTATTTTTCCCATTTCTTATGGGAAAATTTTAACTCACTAAAACCAACTGGGCTAAAATCCATTTCTTTTAAATGTAAAGCATGAATCATCTAGTAAAAGAAATTTCAAAATTGGCTTGAAAGCTTTTCTAGATAGAATAAAAGCGGTAGAAATAAAAACACACAATATTCTTTTCTGCTTTTAAACAGATCTATTGGATAGAATTATCAGCTTTTATAGCTGAAAAATAGAGGAAATCATTTGATCACATCTTTACATTTTACAGATGAGTGGCCATTTTGTTTTTAAAGATCTGGGTTTTTTTCCCCCATTTTTATGAACTACCGTCTCCATTAAAGGACTAATGAATGATGTGGAAGAAGCTCATATTTCTCTTTAAAGAAACATGCTGTTGTTCATATAACGTTCAGAATATTCTAAAACCTCCAATAGGACAGGAAGAATACACATTCTAACACAATTGCAAACCACATGACCATTTTCTACTTTCAATCTTCCTTTCTGCCAAGCACCTGACAGAAGGGAAAATAGAATCAGGCATGTCATCGTCCACTTTATTCTTATCAGGAGATGAAGGTAGAAGTAGATTGGTAGAGTGAACAAGGTGTGTATTTCTTTTTTTAATTAATTAATTAAATTTTTTTTTTTTGCGGTACTGGGGATTGAACGCAGGGGCGTTCTACCTCCGCGCTACGCCCCCGGCCCTATTTTTTATACTTTATTTTTGAAACCGGGTCTCACGAAGTTGCGGAGGGCCTCACTAAGGAGAGAGAGAGAGACAGACAGACAGACAGACAGACAGACAGCTGAGGCTGGCCGCGAACCTGGATCCTCCGGTCTCTGCCTCCCAAAGTACTGGGATTACAAGCGTGCGCCACCACGCCCGGCCTCAAGGTGTGTATTTCTGTTGAAGAAGAAAGCCAAGAATCCTCTTACTCCCTTGTTTAGTTCCTATATTTCCATAATCTGCAACTTTATATTGATCTCTGAGTCAGATGTAGTCGTGGTTCTTCAATAGAGTCTGAACTTCTAACCAGGGAATTTCAGTGTCTTCACTAATCCTTTTCTCAACTGACCTAATTAATCTCATTTTTCACTTGCAAATGATTTCTCATAGTCTAGAAACTGTGACTGAAGGTAGCAGAAATAAACTCATATGAAGATAATTCCCTTAACTTAATAAAAGTTATGGCATTAAAAAACAAAAAGATCTTGTGTAATCAACGTTGACTATTTGAAACCTTAATGACTTTCATTTACTTCATGAATCATCCATGAGTCTTAGAAGCCTCCTGCATCACCATCCAAAGTACAAGCCTTTTGTCTAAAGGTCTTTCCCCTTGCCAGCTCTTAGTTCACATCAGAATGAGCCACCTAACTTCTACCAATAAGATTTGATGGAAATTTGCTGGGATGAAGGAGATGTTTAGAAAAATTGCCCTCATTGCCCCAAATAATGCCCATGTCTCTTCTTTTTCTTCTTTTCCTGGACCACCGCCATCTTGTTACCAGCCGGAGAAAGGAAGATAGCAGATCTGAAGAATAAAGAAATCAAACAACCTATCACCCAACTTATCTCTGGATTTCTGTTATGTGAGACAATGCATTCCCTGTTATTTAAGCAAGTTTCGGTAAAGTTTTCATCTTTTGAAACATAGATTATCCTAACTGATATAATAAGAAGATGAGATGCTTATCACTTAGCTGAGAGTAAAGAATATTGCTTACTAGCCTAAGGTTTTCCATATGAATTGGTCCTTTTAAATAAATTATTCCTTTAAATATAGAAATGTTTGTATTAATATCACCTATATGCTGCATGGTGATTTTAAGAAGCATAATAATGTATGACTGTACCCATTTTAATGTACTGAGTCATCTGCCCATGCACTTGGTGTTTGGCAAAAATCTTAATCTAAAAAATAGGCTATTCAAAGACTCACTATAGTATTGGGAGAGGAAACAGCTGTTTGTAAAGTCCCTTTACAACAATATTTTGGTTATATATGAAATGGAAACATATGGATTGAATTTCTCATAAATTAGTGTTTGAAGTAATGAAAATAAAGAATATTGCTTTTTCCAAACATGATATCCCCCAAAACCACTAAGGACATGTCCCACTTTTTTTGTCATCCTAATCAACTCACTATTAAAATTTTAGAAAGAGTTATAAATCGCTGAAATAGAGTTTGCAAATGTTATGTGAAAAATCTTGGCAAGTCATATCAAAATACAGAATGAGCAGCGTGGCGTGAGCAGAGAGCCCCACTTCTTCTCATGCTCAGAATGAAGCTTAGGCTAACATAGCACTGCCCACTGACTCAACAATTTGGAATGCAGCTTTTTGGAAATGTTTGCACCAAAAAAGAAAGACTAATTGTTTTAACTTTCAAATGTTAAAGTCCATGTCTTAGTTCTTTTGGGACGCGTTTCATTGGAACAATAGCTAGAGATAATCTATTGCCCTCAAGATATCTTCCCTGTGTATGTTGGTATTTCGTAGCTATTAATCCATACACCACAGCATAAACAAGATGAAATATAGCCATTATAGAGAGACTTATCAAAAGGACATTTTCTTCATTATTGCCATTTAAAATTATTTCATTAAAACTTTCTTTTTTTTTTTTTGTGGTATCGGGGATTGAACCCAGGGGCGTTTTTCACCTCCAAGCTACACCCCCGGCCCTATTTTTTATACTTTATTTTGAAACCAGGTCACACGACGTTGCAGAGGGCCTAAGTAGCTGAGGCTGGCCGCGAACCTGGATCCTCAGGTTTCCACCTCCCAAGTACTGGGATTACAAGCCTGCGCCACCACGCCCGGTCTTTCATTAAACCTTTCTTGTGCTTATTTCTTTTCTTGAAGACATGTTTTAAATGTATCACTCCTATGTTTTTTACTTAGAGTTTAAGCAAAATGTCCCAACAAATTGACTTACTATTATTAATTCAAATAGATCAGAATTTCATTTATTAACTTATTGAATTACTTGTTAACTTACTGAATCATTCAACACACACACACACACACACACACACACACACACACACACACTGTACTGGAGTTTGAATCCAGGAGTATTCTACCTCCAAGCTATACTCCCATCCCTTTTTGCATTTATTTATTTATTTGTTTGTTTATTCATTCATTCATTCATTCATTCATTCAGTTTCGAAACAGGGTCTCGCTAAGCTGCTGAGACTGACCTCGACCCTGCTATCCTCCTGATTTAGCCTCTTAAGTAGCGTGATTACAGGCATGTGCCACGTGCTGGGCTTCAACTTTAGGATTTTTAAGCACAGCAGGAATTGACTTAATGTAGAAAGCGCAGTGGGAGCAAGGGAGACAGGACGCCTGTCTCTCTGCACTTTCACTCTTCGAAGAAGGCAGAAAAGTAAACAAATCATAACCCAAAATGTGTTTAGAAATCTGACCCAGGACATTCAAGGTGCAATGGAATCAGCACTGGAGCCTTAAGCTAGTTTAAAAGGGGTCGAAGAAGACTTCCCAGAGGAAATTGCATTTAAGTCACTTTTTCAAATTGTAGGTTGTAAAATCAATTTAGTAAATTGAATACAGTAGAAAAGAATAGAAACTATGAGATTGCCTTGCACATAAAAGGTGTATTATTTCAAGATACTTTTTTTTACTTGTGCTTGTGTGTATAAGAGAAATAAGATCTGAGTTTTGATGTAAAATGCATTTCTTAAGGTGAGTCAAGACCAAAAATTGTGTTTGAAATCCACTAGCATAAAGGGTAAATGAAAATCAGGTAGTCAAAGATGAGGAATAAGAATTTTCCTGGCAGGACGAAGTTTTTTTCTGGCAGATAAAATCAGGTGCAAATGCCTAGAGATATGAAAGTTTGCATAATGATCGAAGTTGAAGGAAGTTTAGAAGAGCTAGAAGAGTTGGGTGAGGCTGGTGCTTGGGAAGGAGTGGGCTGGCAATTGGTGGTGGCATGAAACACCAGAGATAAGGCTGAATTCAGTGCAAAAGGTGATTACAAAGCATTTTCTAAGCCATGTCAAGAAGTTTGAGCATTATGTTCAGAGTAATAATTATTGTTGCCAAAAGGTTGTAGGCAGGAAGATATGATCATGTTTGCACATTAGAGAAACAGCTGCGATTGCATTTCACAAATGGAAGAGGAAAATCAATATTGGCTGCAGGAGGCTCGCAGTGGTGCAGATGGCCTGATCAAGCAGAATGGTGTGGCGGATGTGGAGAAATGATGGATGTGAATGCTGTATGGAAGAAGAGTCATAAGACCCACATTTGGCGGCAGGAAGGAAAGGAAAACAGAGGTAGCTGCAGGCAGGAGCTACCCAGTGCAGAGTGCCCACTCTCACCAACACAGGGGACAATGGAGAAGAAGCAGGTTTGGTGGTAAAGAGAACTCAAATTCTCAAATTTTCAGTCTGGGACATATTGATTGTTAAAACTGCTCATCTTCTAACTATTCACAGCGAAGGCACTTCAAAAGGATTTTGCGAAGAGTCCATTTGTGATAATAGACAGATGCAGTCCTCTGGAAAACTTTCTAAGTGAGTTTGTAAATATTCCGACTTCTATCCACTGCCACCATGGTTTTCTTATCAGAGTTCAACTAATTATGATCAGTAAGTAATGATTCAATATATGAGGGTTTTAGACTTTTAATTATTTTATTATCAAATGAAATTTTTTTCTAAAGATTTTGTTAGTAATCATTATGGTACCAACAAAAAAAGAATCTTCAGCATGATATATATCCAATTCCTTAATACATGATTGCACTGAAGCCTTAATTTTTAAATATTTGGATAATTAAAATAAAATTATTTGTTTAAGCCTACTTATGTGATTTAAAAAAGAGAAACTAAATTGCATAGAGACATCTAAAAATCTCACATCGAATAAAACAAATGGAGTTATATTTAGACTTATGAGAAATCTCATGGATATGAACACTGTTTTTAAGCTACCACATCATTATAATGAAGAGGATTTTCATCCTGACAATTATAATTTTCTGCTGATGAGCACTCACAATGTAGCAGGATTATAAAACACAAATGAAAATGCTGCCCCTGTCTCTAGAAATTCAGGGGGAAATGCTCATGCAGATTTCTTATAAAATGAATTCTTATTTCTGCAACTTTGGGGTGAAGTTTTTGGAGTATCTTCTTGATATGGGTAACTCATATCAAACAATACTATTAAACTTAATAATAGTTACTGATTGATTAATAATGATCATGAAAAGGTGTTTCATATCACATGTGTTCTTCTCTAAGAAAGTGTTTGCATCACTGTTGGAATGATGAAGACGATGGGATGGACTCAAGGAAAGTGTTCCCGTGAGCCCCCCGTCCTTCTTTAGCTAAAACCGAATTTGAATCGGATTAAAACTAAAATTAAAATTGTACTTCAGTCTGTAGAATGTGAAGGAAATGGTTAGAAAAGGGCATTGAACATGTGTGTGTGTGTGTGTGTGTGTGTGTGTGTGTGTGTGTGTGGTGACATGTCCCCTAAGCCCTGCCTACACATATGCTTGTACAGTTTGTGTACCATATGTGAAAAGTGCATATCTTTATTCTAGTCTGTGAGTTTCGATTTTGCTCTGTTTTTTTTTCCTTTGAGAAAGCATGACTCTTGAAAACTAAGCGTGTATTTTCAGCACTCTGTTCCCTATCATTTTTCCCCCCAGTTAATTTGAAAGGTCAACGCATCAACTCTCCTATTGTTCTCTTTCTGCAGCAGTGAGGCTTCTGGATATGTGTGGCAGGAGACCTCAGGACTCACCTGGAAACCCATCCACTTCATCCTGTCACAGGAGCAAGGCCTCAGTGGGTACCACCTGTGCTTGTGGCAAATTTAATAGAAATTGATTGTCATTCTTTATCGAGGACCTTAACAATGCCAAAGCTTTCCTGTTTGGTAATTTTATTCTTCAAAATTTGTCTGTGAAGTTTTCATGGAAAAAATTACTATAGCATTTTTTATAATTTAAAAACATACTTTTAAAACTAAACATCCAAAAGAAAAGATTAAGCAAATTATTATAGAGTTTCTTGAGAATGAAAAGAAAGTACAATGTCATTAAAAGGCTTTACATGTTTATTTCTGAAAGGAATGCTTTCAAGTTTACAAAAAGTTATATTGACATATGAACATTTATATCATAAAGCAAAGTGCACATCTATCATAGTACATAGTTTATTCTGACTATATAATATCAAGAAGCCCAAAGTATCTAAGATATAGACGTAAAGAAATTTTATCACAATATTCATTGCACTTATTTCTAAAAGGTAGTATCATAAATCATTTTTCTTTCCTTGGTAGTTTAAAAATAGTTGAAAGTGAACATGGATTACTAATGAAAACATAAACTATTAAAATTGTTTCCTTCTGCAAACGCAGAGTTCATATTATTATCTAAAGTCCAAACATGACATATAAGGAAATAATCTGTTTAGATGCTAACAGAAGTGATAGTGTTAATCCATAGGTTGAACTAAGAAAATTCAGGTTGAGTCTGTTTATTTGCCAGAGTTCTACTTTTAACAATATCAAGATACTTGTCTGTATGGTTGCAATCATTAGCTTTTGTCTTATGCTCCCATTTGAGAAGGGAAAACTGTCTTTGCAGTAGTAAAATACATTGCAGTAACATAACTACAATCCTTTCTTTAAAAATTCAGCTATATAGTAATGGATATATAATAAGTAGACTTTAAAAATCTGGGTCCAAAAATGAACAACAATCAGTATTTCCATATCTGGTTCCGAAGGAGGACAGCCAATTCAATATAGTAGTGTAATAGTTAAGATAAGAAGAAGGAGGAGGAGGAGGAGGAG
>PVJS01010404.1:23901-48168 GCA_004027185.1 Glis glis | reverse complement strand
TACGTGCTTCTAAGGCTAGAGGCTTTAATTGTCTTTACATTCTTACTATGGGTTAATCACTTAGAACAAAGGAGCAGGAGAGAAGGGAGGGGGAGCTCTTGGAATGTAACAAACAGAGCTACAGCCTCTCCCTGCCTGAATGACTGCCTTTTACATTTTACTAGAAATTATTATCAGAGTAATTTTCCAATACCGGTACAATTGATAGAGCACATGTTTAGCATGCATGAGATCCTTGGATCAAACTTCAGCACCCTCCCCTCAAAAAATCTGATAAGATCTTTCATATTAAGCTAATTTCCCATTTCTCAGTTGACTCTGTGTATCACAACTGGAATTAACTTGATGAATTAACTCTAAACATTAACAAAAATATTTACTTTATGATACAGTAATGAATAAGGAATATGCACATAGGTTTAATTGACTAAATATACTTAGCTACTTTACTTTTTTAAACTAATGAATATTCTGTCTAAACAAATTGCTTCCCATATAATTATGTTTTGAGTTAATAACAGGATTTCTTCCGGATGACAGGAGTGTATACCTTCTTACCTTTAAAAATCCAAATACCACATGCATATTTTCAGCCACACTTACAAGTCTCAAATGAGAGATTTTATATGTTTGAAAAAAAATTCCACATCCTGTTTTGGCTGAGTGCTTTCAATTCTCTGGGAAATTCAGAGCACTTTATAAATGATATCCAAATACTTCTTACTGAAGAGCTCAGATAGAAAAAAATGGGAGAACTAAACAGCAAAGTATTCATTTTAATTTATTTGTATTTTGCCTCTTCAAAAAAAAAAGTTTCAGTCATTCATTTATGCAATGAAGTAGCTATAGCTCTGAAGTCCTCATGGCAGGCAGCACCATCCTAGGCACTGGGACCAGTAATGAACAAAATGAAGTCCTTGCTCTTGTGGACCTCTTATTCTTGTTGGGGAGAACTAAATAAATAAGTACATGTGTATAAAATGTATCAAGTGGTGATAGATGAACGCCATGGGAGGAGCAGAGCACAGGGAGTGCTGGGGGGCAGTAACTGCTATTTTCTAGCTGACAGGCAGGACACACCTCCCTGATAAAGTAACATTGGAGCAAAAAAAAAAAAAAACTGAATGAACTGAGGGAGCAAGACATATTGATTTGGAAAGAAAAGTGTTTTAGAGAAAGGGAATAGCAAATGCACAGGTCCTGAGATAGAAATGGGCTTGGTGTTTGGGGGAACCAACTCCACTATGACTGGGATGGACTGCATAAGAGGGAACATGGAAATGGACAAGCTTGGGGCCGGCATTGGGGCAGATGATGCGAGTCCTGTCTTGCAGGTCACTGAAAGGACTTCAGATTTTTGTTTGAGAGTGAGGTGGGAATCCACCAGAGGGGTTTGGGGCTGAGATCTGCCATGGCTGCTGTGTCAGGAATAGCCTGGGGGGAAGGAGCCATTGCAGTAATTTAGGTTGAAGACAATGGGGACTTCAGCCAGAGTGGTAGTGGGAGGAGCACTTAAAACACAGCCTGTAGCTACACACAAAATAAAAACAGAAAGCAGAGCCAGGCAGAGACAGCAAGTCCAACCACTGTGAGGGCAGAGGAAGAGGTGCACCTGAGCGTCACGCGTGGGTCTGAGCTGTCAGACAGGTTAATGCATTTGTCTACGCTTGAGAATTGCAGTTACCTATAATTCTAAGCCCCAGTCTCTGATAAATCTAGGTTATTTATATCCCAAATCTCTAAGATCCAAGTTCAAACCCATTTCATAGACATCGCCTGCAAGCACACTCCAAAAGTCCTTGAAGATGAAGAACCTGGTGAGACAAAACTTCCACTAAGACAGGGAATCTCCCATTTTCGTCCAGTAAGTACAACACATTGGATCAGGTGATTGAAAGAGAGCTCTCTGCGGGCACGTGCCAAGGAAGGACCCCGTGAGCATGTGGCACGAATGCAAAGCAAGGGGAGAGCCCTCGCCAGACATCAGCCCTGCGGCACCTTCATCCCGGACTTAGACTCCAGAACTGTGAGGAAATAGATTTGTCCTAGCCATGCAGTCTATGGTATTTTGTTATGGCAGCCAGAGTTGATTAATATAAAATCTTTAACTATATATATATATATATATATATAGTTAAATATATATGTGTATAGTTAATATATTTAACTACACACACACACACACACACACACACACACACACACACACACTGGTTACTATCCATACCAGTGTTTCTTACCCTGCCCACCCTATGTAACCCACCACAGCCTCGCCCAGCACTCCCTCTCCTTCTTGCCTGGCTCAATTCTTTTCTTTCCAGCATACTTGTCTCCACCTGTCATAATCTATCATTCCTCATTTGCTGTCTCCTTCCACTGGAATGTAAGTTCTATGATACTTAAGGATTGTGATTTGTGTCTGTTATATCCCTACTGCCTAGAACAATGCCCAACACAGAATATGTATTTAATAAATACTTACAAATGAATGGATGAATGACTAGCTCCTCTCTTTCTGGTATCAAACTGCCCTTTGCTTTATTTAAAGAAATACTGATAATATAGCACATTGAATAATAGCAATAAAATTATCTAAGTAACTCAAAAATAAATACTGCCTTCAAAACTAATTTACACAGTTACATGTTTGAATTTTAAGATCTTTCATCTATATTATTTTGAATCACATATATCCAAATATATATTATTCAAGAGGATATATATGCATATATACATATTATGGGTGCATATATGCATATACATATGCATATATACGCACATATATCCTTGGATAGCATATTTTATATGGGATGACTTTTAAAAAATATATAGTATACTGGTAGTTCCAAGTTAGTTACCTTACCCAAGAGTACATGATTAGAAGTTGGCAAAGCTGGAATTCAAGCATGTGACAATCCATGCCATAGAGTCAAAAATGGTGCCATTCCTACCAGGTGTTAACAGTTACGTACTTATGTTGCTTATCAGTTACATAGTATCCTCATTACATCATTAAGCTTAATTTACTTAGCTATTTATTTCTTCTTAAATCATTAGGATGTACCTTGAAAAATAAGAGTAACTAAACAAATCAGGATTTGTAAAAAGTAACAAAAATTATCTGCTTCCATAAAGTTTTTCCTTCTAGGATAGACCCAAAACATGACAGTAATAATAGATTTTTAAAAACCAAAAACCAAACACCTGTGCTTACCTGATCAGCCCCCGATACATAATGTATTCACACCATCTGTCATTATCTGTGCTGTCGATATCCTATTAAAGAACAGAAAGGGGAAGGTTTAAAGCATAAAAAACAATGTTCTGGCCGGGCGTGGTGGTGCACGCTTGTAATCCCAGTACTTTGGGAGGCGGAGACCCGAGGATCCGGGTTCGCGGCCAGCCTCAGCTCTTGCTCTCTCTCCCTCTCTCTCTTTCTCTCTCTCTCTCTCTACTTAGTGAGGCCCTCCGCAACTTCGTGAGACCCGGTTTCAAAATAAAGGATAAAAAATAGGGCCGGGGGCGTAGCGTGGAAGTAGAACGCCCCTGCGTTCAATCCCCGGTACCGCAAAAAAAAAAAAGAAAAAAAAAAACAACAATGTTCTGGTCCAAACTGGCAAAAAAAAAAAAGGTATGAGTTATAGTGATAAATATGCCTTTGTGCATGGTATTTTCTTTTCCTGGCTCTCACTGGTTCTTTAAGGTCCAAATTATTTGTTCATTCTATAGATGTGTTTTGAGCACCTACTATGTGCCCCACTATCTCTGCACCAGATGCTGGGAATGCCGATGAAGGTGGTCTGGAATGGAGTTAGGCAGGTGAGTCAGTGACTATAATATGGTCCCCAGCCTCCTGCAGCTCTTCCAGGTCTCATTCTGAGCACAACTGAATGCATCTTCACCGCTCATTCTCTGTGGTACTGCACACACACCAGCGACACCATGGTGCACTTATTTGTTTCTGTGTCTCCACCCTCCCCTTCCTGAGCACAGACACTCTGAGTCACTTTTGGCTGCCTGGTACTTAGCATGGAACCTGGCATTCACCAGGTGCTCAGTCTGTGTTTGTTAAATTGAATCAGGGAAATAAACACATTTAGGGAGCAATCATGAGTCTTTTTGATGTTGAAAGTTTGAAACTGGGGTCATTTTTCATCAGAGAAAAACAGAAACATATTTTTCTACAATGTGTTGAGAAAACCATAAATATTGGGCTTTTATGCTGACGGGAGAAATCTAACTTTTTAGAAATAATATCCTATAAATAAAAATATACCTGACTTTTTCACCACCTTTGAACTTTACTATTAAAATGTAATTAAAAGTACATTTGTAAATCACTAAAATAATACACCACAATTTATTATCTACTTCTTAATTTTCTTTTTGTGGTACTGGGGATTGAACCCAGGGACATTCTACCTCTGAGCTATACCATCAGCCCTATTTTATTTTTTATTTTGAAACAGGGTCTCACTAAATTGCAGAGCGTCTCACTAAGTTGCTGAGGCTGGCTTCAAACCTGCAATCCCTCTGTCTCAGTCTCCCCAGCACTGAGATTATATGTGTGTGCCACCACTTCTTAATTTTCTTAAGCTTGCTGGTGGACACATGGATCCCTGTTAATCCTTATTGTTATTTGTAACACACACACACACACACACACACCTTCTGTAAACATGAAAAAGTGTAATAAACCTCAAAATTTAAAAATTTTAATGATTAAAAATCAAATAAATAAAAGAAGCACTGTTTTGGTTTGCCTTGAGAAGAGAAAAAAGTTTAGTCATTCAACTATATATACTGGGAATAATAAACTATGAATCTGTGTAACTATTATTTTGTTTTATTGGGTTTTTAAAAATGCTGTCAAATTTTAAGACTGCAGAATTTAAATACTTATTTCTTAAGGAGGAAAATCTGTTCATCCTACCATTTATGATTAAAATTCCTCTCCACACTAATAAACTTCCTAATAGAAAAAAAGCAGTATCAGAATCCACTACCAATCTTGTCAGAGCTTTTGACCATGTCAGTGGAAACCAACAGAGGATTAAATAAAAATCAAATAAAATTCCTCTTCCCTAACACCATGCATACCCCTTATAACACACACACACACACACACACACAGACACACACACACACACTGTAGAAATGTCCTTCCTCATTATGATGCAGTTTTCCCTTAGATTTGCCTAACATTCTTTTGTACTTTATAGACCAAGTACTAGTTTTTCTGTTATTTGATTTTATAAATACACATACTCTCTCTCTCTCTCTCTCCACACACATACACACACACACACACACACACACACACACACACATACACACATGGCTGAGAAGGTTTTACAGAGATTATCTTGTATTTCATCCTATGATACAATACATATCACTAACACCACTTTACAGATGAGGAAAGTGAGACCCAGAAAACTTGAGCAACTTGCTCCTGGGTCAAGTAGCTGGCCAATGTAGCATGAGCAAGACTAGTAATGAGAGACCACGTGGAGACAGCAGCTCAGAACCAAGGCCCAGACACGCGAGTGGGGCGGCCTTGGCCCCTCCAGCCACAGTGGAGCCACCAGCTGACGGCATGAGTGAGCCCAGGCAAGAACAGCAAGCCACCCAGTCGATCTACAGAATCACGAGGATGCTGAAGTATTTTAAGCCGCTGCAGTTTTGAGATGACTTGTTACACAGTGATTACTGAGACAGCTGTGACTCTATACTTTCCGCCTTTTCCTTTGACTCTTCTGAGCTCTCCGTAATCTCTTTCCTGTGATAATCTGCTTCTCTTCCCTCATCCACCACCCCGATGATAATCATATTCAATGTGGCTTTATTGTTTCAGTGTGTTGCCCAATGGTTCATGTGCTGGGAGCTTGGTCCCTTGATGTGGCTATATTGAGGTAGTGGAGACTTTAAGAGATGGGGCCTAATTGAAATGACTAAATCATAGGACCCCCACCCTCAGAAGGGATTAATGGTGGTCTTGCAGAGGGAGTTCCACCTTGCTGAAGCGGGCTGCAATAAAGCAAGGCCAACTTGTGCACTTGGTCCCTTTCCTTTCCTCTTCTCCACCATGTTGTAATGCAGCAAGGAGGGCCCTCACCAGAAGATGAACAGATAGGGCCACCCGATCTTAGACTTTCAGCCTTTTAAACTGAGTTAAATAAACCTCTTTTCTTTACAAGACACTCCAAATCAGGTATTCTGTTATAGCAACAGAAAACAGACTAATAGGGTTTTCTTGGATCTTCTTTTTGTACTTCTCTAAATCCATAAGTAATATTACCCACTTCCATGGTTTCAATGATCACCTATATGGTGGCAGCTCCTTGATCCACAACTCTAGTCCTGATCACCTTCCTGAATTCCAGATCCATATACCCACTGCCCATTGGACATCTCCATTAATGTCCCATAGATGCCTCAAACTTAGCCCAAAGTTGAACTCATCATCTTTACAAAACTGTTCATTCTTATATATTCTCTACAATAAGTGTCACCATCATAAACCCTCTTACCAGAGC
Organism: Glis glis; assembly: GCA_004027185.1. NCBI lineage: Eukaryota > Metazoa > Chordata > Mammalia > Rodentia > Gliridae > Glis > Glis glis. Next base: position 41,629 of record PVJS01010404.1, on the reverse strand, counting down.
CAAAAATCATAAATCTATCACGACTCCACTTTTTGCCTTGCCCATGAATGCAGACTAACTCATCTCCCCTTCTTCCAAAATTGTGGTATTTTTATCTGGGTATTATGGCCATCAAGGTTTCTGTAACTCTCAGCTCTCTGTAGAGCAAAGCGAGGCCATATGACAGAATTCTAGTCAATGAAATGTAAGCAGAAGTGCTAGAGGTCAGTTTCCTAAAACCTGCCTTTAGCGATAACTTGCATATGCTCCCGGCCCTTTCTATATCCCTTGCCCTAGCCTGCTGACTAGAACATGGATGTTATTCTACATGATCGGACCATGTGAATGGAGGCCATGGTGATGGAGCCGAAGTGGAGGAGCACAGGTTCCTGACACCATGGCGTGCCATACCAGTGCTGCTTTATAACCGAGACTTGTACACTAAGAAATACACTTCTCTTATTCAAGCCACTGCCATTTGTGTTTTCTGTCACATGCAGAAAATTCTCATCACACCATGTCACCTTTCCTTCCAATGTTACACTCCAAGAAGAGTTAAACTAGTAAAATCAACATAAGATGGATAAGCCTTTTTCTCTGCAGATATTCTCCCTCAAGGCATGAAGTTAAAAACAAAATGAAAAGGATCAAGAAATCTACATAGGCTTAACTAAATACAACAATTACATTTCCTATTATAAATTAATACATTTGGTATTCTGGTGTATATGTCATTCTCCTAAAAATTTGGTTTGTGGGTTAGGTCTCCAGAACATGATTATATTATGATACACTGACAAATTCAAAGGTTTTAGACCTGAAAAGGTAAAGACTAATTCAGTGTCACTTAACAAGGCCCTGTCTGGCTCATCAGCCATTCTCTCTATTCAATATTTTATTTTGTCTTGTTTATTCTCATTGTTATTACTAACTTTCACAATGTGGCAGGTTGTATTTCCTAAACATGACTACAATGATATTTTCCATATGGTATTCTTATAATGTGAGTTTGATATTCCTCCCTTCAAGAGATGAGGCTTATGTTTCTTCTGGTTGAATGTGATCAGACTTGTGACAAGAGCAGAAGTGACACTGTCAACTTACAAGGCTAAGTCACACAAGGTAATGCAGTTTCTTCCTGCTTCTCTTGGATTCTCACTATGGGACCTGGACACCATGAAGGCCGGAAGCCCAAGTAGCCCATGGATAGGAACCAGTGTCCCAAGCCCAAAGCACCAACCTATCACGTGTGAGTCCTTTCCCCAGTTCAGCCACCTCACTGACTGTGCATGAAGCAGAGATGAGCTATCCCCACTGAGCCCTGTCCAAACTGCAGATCCACCGAGCAAACAGATGACTGTGCTGTTTAAAGCCAGTACGTTTGGGGCGGTTTTCTGTGCAGCAATAGATAATCAGAATATGATGTTAGCTTTTCACTGCTGTGACAAATACCTAAGAAAAACAGCTTAGAGGAAACATTTGCATTGGCTCACAGTTTCAGAGGTTGCAGTTCAGGGTTGGCTGGCACCACTGCTTTGGGCCTGTGGAGGGGCAGAACATCATGGTGGAAGGGCGTGGCAGAGGAAAGCTGCTCAGCTTGTGGCAGCCAGGGAAAAGAGAGAGAGAGAGAAGAAGGGGCCAGGGGTAAGATAGAGGCCCCAAGGGCATGCCCCAGTGGCCTACTTCTAACCATGCCCTACCTACCTACAGTTTCTATTGCCTCCCAGTAGTCCATTCAAACTTATTAATCCATCAGATGATTAGTACATTGAAGAGGTCAGAGCTCATAATCCAGACATTTCCTCTAAGCCCCACCTTTGGACATTGCTACATTGGGGGCCAAGCCTTCAACACTTAGCTTTTGAGGTACATTCCAGATCTAAACCATAACAAATACATATTCAATTGTTGAGGGTTTTTTTAAAAGCATAAAAGAAAAAGAAGCATTTTACTTAATCAAACTGAAATCCTATTAAGATTATGTTACCTTCACATTGCCATGTTCAGTGAGCTGTAGGTAATCTCGGGAACCAGGTGCTGAAGTGATGTATCCCAGAAATACCACTTGATTAGAGCAATTCCTCAGTAGTTCTGAAACAGCAATAGCCTGCAGTTTCCTGTCAAGGTCATCCCTACAAAAATACAAAAACATACCTGTTGATTGTACTTACAAAAATGTTTTTAAAACTCTTAGGTTAACGTATAAACCCAGAGCAGTTCTTATTTGAGTAAATGCGAATGAATGGGACACAGATACAGTTCTTCAACTGAGTAGGCTTACAAACTTTTTTTTTTTTAAGTACTGGGGATTGAACCCAGGGGCATTCTACCTCTGAGCTCCACCCCCAGCCCTATTTTTTATTCTTTATTTTGAAACAGGGTCTCACTAAGTTGCAGAGGGCCAAAGTAGTTGAGGTTGGCCCTGAACCTGCAATCCTCCTGTCTCAACCTCCCAAGTACTGGAATCACAAGCATGCACCACCACGCCCAGCACTGACAAACTTTTGACTAACAACATGTTTTTTCTCCACACACCTGTAATCTCAGTACTTGGGAGGCTAAGACAGGAGGATCACAGGTTCCAGGCCAGCCTTGGTGACTTAGTGAGACCCTGTTTCAAAATAAAAAATAATATAGGGCTGGGGGTGTAAAGTACCCCTGGGTTCAATCTCCAGTACCACAACAAATAAATAAGTATAGCATTTGTTCCACTTTTCATCAGAAGACATTATAGCAGTCATGTGAGACCTGGTCATCAGTATTACAGCTAAAGAAATAGTAGTCATAATAAAAGAGACAGGAATATCAGGAAGAAGGAAAATCATAACATTCACAGAGCACAGCCGGCTTATATAATCTGCAACACAACTCCTTCAACTGAACACTTTCTGAAACCCACTTCAGCTCTCCTACTTAAATACTGACTGTGCATATTGCTTTTATTAGGCTAATCACTGTAGACATAAAACAGATAATTAGGCAGGTATAGCAAGCTTTTAGAGGGTTTATAGTCAGTCTGGGGAAAACCAGGACATCATGTATAATCCAGTTGGAAAAACTGAAACACTCCAGGCATCTCAAATAAAGTGAATTTAATTTAGGTACTTGGTTACCTAAGTGATGGGAAGCCAAACAGGAGTCAGAGAAGTAACCCAGGGTTAGCAACAATGAGAAACCAGTACCACCCCTATAGCTACCAGAGGGGCAAGAGGAGGTGGTATTACAGTATACAGACGACAGCACTGGCTGGTGGGAGGACTATGAAGGGGGCTGTCCACACAGAACTGAAACCATCCACTGAGGAGGTGCAGCCAGAGAAGAGATTCAGCTGCTGTCAGAGACAACAGAAAAAGCAGAGTAAGAAGATGAGAAATATCCTGGCTTCTCTACTTCTCTTGCCCTCTGACCTTGCACTAGTGCCATTGGATAAACCCACCCAGAAGCCAGAAGGTGAGGAACTTTGGGAAATATGGTTCCCTGCAATGGATAACCAAGAATAAGAGCAAGGAATGGATCCAAGAGCAAATAGGCAGTAGGCTAACACAGGCATCAATGCAGGAGCATACCTAACAACTGAGTGTTAAGAAAGTGGCAAAGGAAGATGGAGGGAGACCACCAAGGACTGAGAAGACTGCAGAAATCTCAGTGAGGTAGGATCTGAAGACAGGACGAAGCTGGATAAGTACATGCAGACCACTGAGTGCTATTACAAAATGCCTCAGGAAATAGAAGAATGAAACAAATGGCTATTTGTTAAGCACCTTTGAGAGCGTAGTCTCATAATCACTGAAGGCAGCCGGCAGTTCTGTTCTTAAGTGAGGTGAAGTCATATTCCATGGTTATTCTTCATCTCCCCTGCCCAGACCCATTCTCTGCCCTTCTCTATGCACTGGGGGCTGTCTCCTGGGACCCCTGTCTGCTGATTTTTCAGTGGGTTTGGCCAAGTGGAGACACCATGGGAAGGAGATAAAAAGTGGGAAGGAGAGCCAGGCGTGGTGGTGCACGCTTGTAATCCCAGTACTTGGGAGGCTGGGACAGGAAGATCACAGGTTTGCAGCCAGCCTCAGTTACTTAGTGAGGCTCTCTGCAACTTAGTGAGACCCTGTTTCAAAATAAAGAATAAAAAATAGGGCTGGGGGTTTAGCTCGGAATTAGAATGCACCTGGGTTCCATCCTCAGTTCTGCAAAAAAAAAAAAAAAAACCAACAACAACAACAAAAAAAAACTGTGGGGAGGAGAGTGAAATTGGGTATTTCTTCCCCAGTCCTCTGGCCATAGCTCACTCCTCATGCCAAGTGGCCCTCTTCCTGGTTCCAGATCTCACAGGGCTCTAAGAACACTATTTCTTCTGCCTGTCCCTTTAGCCCTAAGGCTGAGAGTGATTCCACACCATGACTAGCGTGTGAGGGCCTTGGCTCCTCTTATGTCTTCCGTGGACCCTTCCAACATCTTGGAAAGCAGTGCTTTCATCAGACCTGCGGTGAATTCTGTTCTTTCTGATCCATGCAACTAAGCCTCAAATCTAGGTTTAGAAAATTCCAAAGCCACTGCACAGATGGTGTTCACATCCAAATAGATTTTAGAAACATATTACTAGAAAATAATCTGTGAATTTGGCTTTACATTTTCTCATTATCTAGTGATAACAATAAAAAGGACATTATGTGTATGAGGAAAGGAGGAAATAGAAAGACAGAGTACATGTTTCATGTTTTATCGGTTAATATTTGATCTTCCCCATAACCCCATAATATGAGCTGGAAAAGAGAATTTTATCTGATTTTCAGAGACAAGAGACTAGAACTCACCAAGGAGACCCTTCAACAGAACCAAAACTAGCATACAAGTCTCCTGACTGCAGGTTCTGTGTTCTTTTCCCTTTGCACATGATGCAGGTTATAGAGTTAGAAAAACACACTCAGTGATGATTAACTGGTGGCTCAGTTAATTATGGTGTTTATCTAAATGACTTCTAAGAAAAGCTGCCCTTTCCTATTTATTGGTTGTAAAAGAGATATTCGCATAGTCAGTAAATTAAACACTCGTTGAATCCACTAATAACATGCACAAGCATTCCGTAATTCATTCCTAATAGGATTTTCACATTTGTATGCGGCAATCACTGGAAAATGAAAGCTCTAAATATTTATTTGCAGTAAGAATTTTTGTACCTAGTATTATAGAAAACAAATGCAAATACAAGTACAGAACGATGGCTTCACAAATCATCCAAGGTATTAACTTTCCTCTGTTACCTGTGGAGAGGCTACAGTGTTCACGGACAGGGCGCCTAAGGAGGGACAAGAGTGGTGGCTTCTAAGGACAAAGACTGTGTTTAGCCCCATTCTTGGGACATGACAGGCCTTGGTTCACGTCTGATGAATATTTTTTAAGCTGCCCGATATACCTTCCATTTAGATTTGTCTGCTTTTGTTTAATAATAGCCAGGCTAAATTGAGCACTTACTACACTCATGTACTTTGTGTGAGATGATCTATCTCTACGTTTCACAGGAACCCGATGAGATAGGCAGCACTATCGCCCCTGACTTACAAATGAGGAAACTAAGGGTCAATGAAGTTAAATAACTCAGTAAAGGATGCCAGGTGTGGTGGTGCATGCCTGTCATCCCTACTTGGATGGCTGAGACAGGAAGATTACAGATTTGAGGCCAGCTTCAGCAACTTAAGAGAGACCCTCAGCAACTTACTGAGAACCTGTTTCAAAATAAAATTTGAAAAGGGGGCTGGGGTTGTAACTTGGAGGTAGAATTCCCCTGGGTTCAACCTCCAGTAGAAACAGAAAAAAAAGGGGGTATAGCTCAGTAAAGGAACTCAGGAAGCTCAGCTAGCAACTAAATCAGGATTCAACCCAGACTATCTGATATTCCAAGCTCCAGAATCCTGTGCTCCTAAGCATTAAAGTACATTGCTTCCCTCCTTAGAATGACATCTCTTCAAAAAATAATAGCCATTATTGTTACACTATTGTCTTGTCATTATTATTCAATCAGAGGTGTAAGACAGCAAGTAAATAAATGGTGTAATCAAAGAGCTTTTTTTTCTTTTTTTTTTGCGGTACGGGGGATTGAACCCAGGGGTGCTCTACCTCTGCGCTACACCCCCGGCCCTATTTTTTATACTTTATTTTGAAACCGGGTCTCACGAAGTTGCGGAGGGCCTCACTAAGTAGAGAGAGAGAGAGAGAGAGAGAGGGAGAGAGAGAGAGAGAGAGAGAGAGCTGAGGCTGGCCGCAAACCCGGATCCTCCGAACCCGGATCCTCCGGTCTCTGCCTCCCAAAGTACTGGGATTACAAGCGTGCACCACCACGCCCGGCTGTAATCAGAGAGCTTTAAGCACGGGTTAATAGAAAGTCAGCAAAGGTGATCCTGCCCTCCTCTTTTCCAAGTACATTCCCAGGGCTGTCTTTGAGGGTTTTTTTCTTTCTTTTTAAGTCTATTCTTTACATTTTAGGAGAGGTCCAGGGCTGTTAAAGGGGATAGGAGGGAAAAGCAAAGGAAAAAAAAAAGGAAGAAATAGACTCCACTGTTTCTTGGGTTGGGACTTTGCAACCTTTAAACATGAAAGTATCCATTTTTTTTAATTTTTTTTTTTTTTTTTTTTTTTTTTGCGGTACCAGGGATTGAACCCAGGGGCGTTTTACCTCTGAGCTACACCCCCGGCCCTATTTTTTTATACTTTATTTTGAAACCGGGTCTCACGAAGTTGCGGAGGGCCTCACTAAGTAGCTGAGGCTGGCCACGAACCTGGATCCTCCAGTCTCTGCCTCCCAAGTACTGGGATTACAAGCATGCACCACCACGCCCGACTGAAAGTATCCATTTTTAATTTAAACCCAATTCAAGTGCAATGGAAGGTCAGTGAAATGATTCTGAACATCTGTACTTGCTATATGAAGATTACTGGGAGAAGCAGATGCATTTCTTCAAACAGCTTTTTAAAGACACACGGACGACCTATAGCATCTGTCTTCCAAATGCCCTTATTTCTAAGGAAGGAAGAGTCTGATAGTGAATGGTTCATATTAGTCATATTTGAATGCTGTGTTTATAGTTCTAATGTTCTGACTTATTTAAGAAAATATTCAAATATGCTTTTACAGATCTGCATATTAATGTGAGAAAAGGTAAGGTAATAAAAAATAAGGGTAGCAGGCATATTGGTTTTGTTTAGGTGAAACTTAATACAACAATGTTGTTTATCTAATGTTCTGTATGTCGCCTTAAAGTTCTGGGGCCTCCTGTATCATTCATGTGGGCAGTCCTTGCGTGCTTATGTTATAGAACATAGCACTTTACATTTGTGTTTTAAAGGATTATGTTTTACTATGGTAAAGTATAAACTATATTCTTTATTTTGAAACAGGGTCTTACTAAGTTGCAGAGGGCCTCACTAAGTAGCTGAGGTTAGCCATGAACCTTCGATCCTCAGGTCTCAGCCTCCCAAGTACTGGGATTACAAGTGTACGCTGCCACGCCCGGCTTTTTCTTTTTGCTTTTACAATATGTTGTTGGCATTCTTCATGATTTATTCACTTCCAAGTCCCTGGTTGTGAATGTTATTCTTTGGGGCTAAAATTCATTCGCCATTCATACTTCCTTGAGGAAGGACTGACTAGAAAACCATCACTGGCCTCACTCCCCGCCCTTCACTTTGGGGGAGGCCTTTTCTAATTAAGTTGGGAAGAATTAACTGGACAGGCTTGCTTCACACCCTTTCTCTCTGGAATCTTTCAGTTTGTCGACAGGGTGTTTTCTCTCCTATTGTTTCCACCAAAGGGAGAGCGTGATGGGACAGGCCCTGCCCCTGCTGGGTAGGCCTACTGTTTGGGGAGAGTCCGTTTCATGTATTAGCTAAGCCATATGGGCACTTACGCCATGTTGTCCAAATAGACTAATCAGTTTTTTATTTATTTGTTCTTTTTTTTTTGTGTGGTATTGGGGACTGAACCCAGGGGCATTCTACCTCTGAGCTATACCCCCAGCCTGTGGTTCTGAGCACTGTGGGCTCTGAGTTTGGGTCTAACCACTTCCAAGCTGTGCAACCTTAGCTGGACAAGTCAGCTAACCTCTCTTTGCCTGATGTCTTTGTCTGTAAAACAGGGCTATAATGGTACTTAACTCACAGGGAGTTGAGATTAAATATGGCTATGCACTTACGACCCCACCAGCACTTACTGAACATCTCAGGAATTGTGGGCTAACATGGCCCATCACTACACCATCTCTAAGGACTACTGGAATATCAAATGCTTCTATGAATGACTGTTACAGCCAGCCACACAGGGGAAAATACTCTGAGCGGTGAAAAAAGAAGGAAGCAAGGAAGGCTGTTTCATAGAAATCAAAGTAATATGTTAATAATATTTCTTGGCATTTGTATAATATTAAGAAAACCCACTCGTGATTCCCAAAGTGTGTCACGACGAAGTCCACGAGTTTGTCTGAGATGTTCACAGTCAGGGTTATGGCTGGTGCAATCTCGCCCTCTGGCGACGGAAGCAGGTGATGCTCCGATCTCACAATTGGGTACCTTGACAACACCATAATCCTGGATTGCAATGAAAACAAACAGGTGCATCAACATCAGCCCCCCCATATCATGCATACAGGATGAAGAAAATGCATTAAAAAGGGGTATGTCACACTACAAGCAACCCACTGGGGGCATTCAGAGCAATCATGTGGCGGGCTTATACGGCAGGGAGCTTGTGGGTTCACCTTATCTCACTGTTTAGTATCCCTGGCTGTGTCACTAAAAGGCACAGTACCAAGTCTGTTTTAGCAACTGGTATGGAGACATGAAAAGGGCAACACTGGTAATATATCATCTTCTCTGCATTGTTACTCTGACAATACATGTGCACAAACAATTCTTTTTTTTTTTTTTGTGGTACAGGGGATTGAATCCAGGAGCAGTCTACCTCCGGGCTACACCCCCAGACCTATTTTTTATTCCTTATTTTGAAACAGGGTCTCACTAAGTTGCGGAGGGCCTCACTAAGTAGCTGAGGCTGGCAGCGAACCTGCAACCCTCTTGTGTCAGTCTCCCCCACACACAGGGTCTTGCTAAGTTTCTGAGGCTGGCCTCAAACCTGCTATCCTCCTGTCTCAGCCTTTTGAGTACTGGGATTGCAGGCGTGCACTGCAACGCCCAACTTACACTGGACATCTCTTGATGGGGCATCTCTCTCAAGCCTAGCACATCTCAAGCCTAGCACATCTCAAGCCTAGCACATCTCAAGCTTGCTCTCCTGGTGATTCCTACCCCAGTAAAGAGCATCAGCTGCTATCAGGTATTCAGGTCACAAACTTAAGACTTTGTCACTGCTTCTTCATTTGCTCACCCTGACTTATAAGCCCCCGGCCTGTCAGCTCTATTCTAAAATAGCGCTTGGCTTCGCCCTCTTCTCCCATCTCCACTGTCCCGCTGTCCCCTCTCGCCGGTGCCATCGCACCTACCTCATCCCTGCCTCTCAGCTCCTACTCCTGTTCTTCCCAGAATGGCCAGAATGATCTTTTAGAATGTAAATCAGACCAGATCTCTGTCCTGTTTAAAAATCCTTCGGTGGCAACCTCACAACTAGGTGAAAGGGCCCCCCCTCTGGTCAGGCACCCTCCCTCAGCTTCATATCTTGCCAGACCCTCCCCCCATATCTCCTCCGCTGCAGGCTCCCCAGGCTCCATCCTGCCTCCAGCCTTTACCTGGGTTGTTCCCTCAGCTCCTCCTAGCTGGTTGTGGGTGTTCAGAGAGACCTTCCTGACCGCCTCACCTATAGGACCACCATCCCCATGGCCGCTGCCCACCAGGTCACTGTATCTTTCAGTAGCTTGTTTTTTCCCTAATACTCATCAAAGACTCAAATTATCTTATTTATTTCTTTTTGTGCCTGTTTACAGTCATCCCTCAGTCATCCATCTGCGGAGGACTGGTTCCAGAATATCCCACCACTACCAAAATCCATGAATGCTCAAGGGCCTTATATAAAATGACGTAGTATTTGCATATAACCTACACACATCCTTCTACACACTTTCCATCATCCCTAGATTCCTTATAATGCCGAATACAATCCCCACACATCATTTCATTCGCATAGACTCCATGTGGTACTTGGTGCATGGCAAATTCAAGTTTTGGTCTTTGGAACTTTCTGGAATTTTTTCCCAAATATTTTCAATCTGAGGTCAGTTGAATCTGCCAATGAAGCACTCGCAGATACAGAGGGCCAGCTGTATTCTTGCCTTTTTACACTTGAACATAAGCTCCCTAAAAAAGCATCCAGGTCAGACAAATCAGGTGCTGTAATATCAGCTCTGCTTTGAATGGTTTATAAGGGCCAAGAACTGGAAATAGCCAACAACTGCGAAACCACTTTAAAAATTATGGGATGTGCATATCTTCAGCACCTCTCATCCCCCAAGAAGCATCATTAGGGCATATTCACAGGACAGAGATGATAATCTCAACCTTTCACGCTAAGCCTAGGCTGACTAGTCTTTGGGGACTATGTTCAGGATTAATTCCCAAGGGGTACTTACCCCCAAGTGTGATCCCTTGTGCTTGGACCAAAGTCTGTATAGAAACCCAACTTCTCCCCCAGCCACATGGTTAAGTCATTGTTCCCCATATAGGGCTTAGAAGCATCACTCTCCAAAATCGTTATGAAATCTGCGCCTGTTTCAAAAAAAAGAAAACTCACCCAGTAAGGAGTCCCAGTAATGCAGACAGCAATTAGCAAAACTAGTCTTGACCTAACCTCTTGCCTTTACTCATAAACCCCCAAGCAAAGCAACTCTCATGACTCACCAAAGGGAAGTGGTTCAAATCTGAGCTACAGTAGGGAAGTTTCCCATGTTCAGAACACACTGAAAACATGGGGTACCTTGAGGAAATACCAGGAAGGATAAAAGCATAACTTTTCTAAGTTTTCAAATATTCTTAACATCTTTCCCCAAATCTCAAATAATCTTAATGCCTTTCACAAATACCCAATTTATGTTCAGAAACAACAGAATGGTGCGCGATAGCATGTGATTCCAGGGCACACAACTCCACAGTACTGCCACAGTAAGTTCATTGGCTTTTTTAGACTTTGGCCAGATGTGCCTCAGAGGCCTGTAACAAGACTAAATAAGGACTAAGAGTTAGAGAGATTTTTAGTGGCATTGTAGTCATACAAACACTTGGAAATCTCTCAGGAGGCATGCCTGCCACTAAGAATAACCAGCTTAGCTCTTATTTTGCACATATTCTATGCTGCTAATCTAAGGAACAAATTACTACCTATTTTAAAGGGTGTTTCACACAAAGATCAGCACCATAGGACACAGAAACAAATAAAATTGGCCCTAAGGTCCTTGAAAATAATTTTCTTCATAATTGAACCTTACTCTTGATCCATTCTGCTTTTTTTTTTTTTCTTTTTGGTACTGGGGATTGAACCCAGGGGTGTTTTACCTCCAAGCTACATCCCCAGCCCTATTTTATTTTGAAACAGGGTCTCATTAAATTACTGATGGCCCTGCTAGTTGCTGAGGCTGGCCTTAAACCTATGATTCTCCTGTCTTAGCCTCTCAAGTACTGGGATTATAGGAATGTACCACCACACTCTGCTCCATTCTGCCTGCCTTTCTTTCTTCCTTCCTTCTTTCCTTCTTTCTTTTTTTTTTTTTTTTTTTTTTTTTTTTTTTTTTTTTTTTTTTTTTTTTTTTTTTTTTTTTTTTTTTTTTTTTTTTTTTTTTTTTTTTTTTTTTGGTGTGGTACTAAGGATTGAACCCAGGGGCATTCTACCTCTGAGCTACAGCCCCAGCCCTTTTTCATTTTTTATTTGAAATAGGGTCTTACTAAGTTGCTGAGGGCCTTGCTAAATTGCTGAGGCTAACCTTGATCCATTCTGCTTATTAGTCCAACAGTTTTCTGGTCCCCAACAGTGAGTCCCCAAGTGACAAGAGCTCCCAGCAGGAGCATCTCTAACAACAAGGACATGACAAGAATCCCCTGCAGAGACCCAGCCTGCGGTGTTGTTCAGAAACCCTGAATTGCTTTCAAAGACAGATGTGGTCACAGAAGCTTAATCCTGCAGCTGCCCATCAAAGCAAAGCCTTTTTAAGAGATTAGTGTATGACCCGGAAATCCCTCCTCCTGTGATTTATGGTCTTGCTGAAGATAAAAGTGACAGCAGTAGTTTCTCACAACCTGGAACTAATTCCAGTAAGACTTACCTGTCTGGTTGAGCAATTGAGCTGATCTTTCTAGACTAGACCATCCTTCATTGTCGTATCCAAACCTGAAAGGCCAGATGGCAGCGGAGAAGTCTTTGGCTGGTGCCTGAGGAATCGTTTTAATGACATTTAGGATGACTGAACAATAGCAGTTTCCGTGAACCTATTTTTCTCCCTCTCTCGACCGAAATTCATATTTCAGCAAAGGAATTTCCTTAGATATGTGCCCACATTTAATTCACAAAAATAAGGAGATATTTGATATTCTCATAATAAGTCTTCTGTGAACTTGTAGCTTAAGCTTGGAAGTCAGAAAGAATGTATGGAAAGCATTTTCAATAAACATTACTTATAAATTCCAAAAAACTTAGAAACAGGCTGGCTGTCCATCAATAGGAAAAGGAAGAAAAAATGATGGTATACACATATAATAGAACAATAAATGAATTAGGGCTACATATTTCCATGTAGAGGAATCTCATGAAGATGATTTTAAGTAAAGAGGTAAGTTGCAAAATACATGTGAGATGTAATTCAGATAAAGTTAAAAACATAGAAACAACAATATTGTCTGGGGACCTATCATATGTAGTAACAATATAAAGAAATGCATGAAAATTATTTTTTTTAAAACCCCACCATCCTCAGGATAGTGGTTGCCCTTGCAGGGGAGAAGAACCACACACAGAAGGACACCTAGAGGCCTTTACCATATTTATAAAATGATCAGCCTACTTTAACCTAAACGTGAACAGTGTTATCCCTAATCGCACCGGCAAAGCCAAGGTCCAGGAGCAAAGCTCCTCTTTCGGGTTCATGAGCTAGTTAGAGAATGCACTGTCTAATCCTAACCATCTATCTCAAACAACTACCTCCTGACCTACATCAGGGCTCCTGTGAAAGAGAACGACTGGTGAAGAACAAACCCATAGCTGCAACTGGAAAAAACAACAACTCAAACTGGACCATACAAGTTCAGGCCAGGAGAAGGAAACAACAACGTCTTTGCAGAGGAAGGCCACTGCTTTAGGGAGCAGGTCAGCACACATGTTCTACCGGTAGTGAGCCGAGTGTTTCATCTTTACACGAGAAGGATTATTGAGTTTAGTGAATGTCATGAAAAGAGAATGCAGTAGAGATCTTCCATTCCAATGGAACAGAGACTCAGCAGAGATCTCCAGAGGCATGATTATATTCATCTAGCTAGCCGTTCCCACACAACTGTACATCTGTAATTAATTCTGGATTTCAGCACTCCAAGACCTGTTATTCCTTCATTCTTCCCATCTCAGAAAATGCCATCTCCGTCCATCAAGGAGCTCCAGCCAAAAACATAGATGTCATCCTGATTCCTTCCTGTTTCTCATCCAGCAACAGCCAAGCCATCAGCCAATCCTAGCGACTCTACTTTCAAAATATACTCTAAGTCTTTCCACTACTTTCCAATTCCCCTGCCCTACACCAGTTGAAATCACCATCATCTCTCTCCTGGACAACTGAGAAAGCCTCCGGCCTCACCTCCCTGCCTCCACTTTCATCCACCTACAACCCGTTCTTGCCACAGAAACTGAATCAACTTATATAATTTTCTTACTCATGCTTGAGACCCTTCACTATGGTTTCCATTGCAAGTGAAATAAGATCAGAACTTCTCCCTGGGGTCCCCGAGGCCCTATGCGACGTGGCCCTCCAGTCTCTCCAGCTTCATCTTCTACCACGCCCCCAAGCTTCAGCCACGCCACTCACCCTGACATTCCTCAAATACACCTGGATGGTTCCCCCTAAGCCCGTCATCCATGCTGCTTCTGCCTGATCCTAACTGTGTGAACACTGGATTTTTCTCAGCTTTCAAGTTTCATCTTAAATGTTCCCTCCTGAGAGCATTCTTCTCTAACCTCCCCCCCAACACACACACAACTGCTACTCTCCAGTTCATGATCATGTCTCCTTCAGAGCAGCCTGATCTACAATGATAGTCTTAGCTGGCCATGGCGGTGCTCGCCTGTAATCCCAGGACTTAGGAGGCTCAAACAGGAGGGTCACAGGTTTGAAGACAGCCTCAGCGGTAGTAGCAAGACTCTCAGCAACCTAGCAAGACCCTGTTTCGAAAACAAAAAACAAGAAAAAGGGCTGGGTGTGTAGCTTGAAGGTAGAATGTCCCTGGGTTCAATCCCCAGTACCACAATAAATAAATAAATAAATAAATAAATAAATAAATAAATAAATAAATAAAATTATAGTCTTTATTTTTTCCTCTGAATACCAACTTTCTCTCTTAAGATGCAAATTCCGTGAGGACGGGGATATTGTCCAGCTCATTTAGCTCTATATCTCTGGCACCTGGCACTTCAAATTAATTAATTAGCTAATTAATTAACTAATAGGTAGTAAATCCAATTCAAACGACTCCTTTCAAAAAGAATCCCTGGCTGACATCAAGTGTCCTCTACTGACTGGTATTACGTTGCAATAATAAAAACTAACAACTAAAGAGCACAAGACAGAGACCATGGAGTGATGGCCTATCTAATGGTTTGGATTTAGAATGTCTCCCTAGCCCTCATGGAAGGAGGGGTCCCTGGGGTGTGACCTTGGGGATGGTATATCCTTCCTCCTCCCCCTGCTCTCTCCCTCTCTCTGCTTCTGGCCTCCATGAGGAACAGCTCTCTCTGCTTCCTGCCACCATTCTCTGAGCTCCGCAGACATCTCCAAAGAACTGTGTGCAAATAAACCTCCCTTCCTCCAGTCTTTTTGGATTACAGCAGTGAGAATGTGGACTGAGACAGCTACTACTATCTACTTATTAAGAAGTGGTTATTGAGCAAGGCTCTGGGTTTGATCCCCAGCACCACAAGAAAGAAAGAGAGAGAGAGAAAAAGAGAGAAAGGAATGGGGAGGAGGGAGTGAGGGAGGAGGAGGAAGAGAGGAGAAGGAAAGAAAAGAAAAAGAAGAAAAAGAAAAAGAAAAAGAAAAGGAAAAGGAAAAGGAAAAGGAAAAGAAAAAGAAAAGGGAAAGAAAGGAAAAAGGAAACAGTTCAGAATATGCACCAAGCTCTTAGTAAGGCGCTAGTAATAGAGATGAACAAGAAACACCGTCTCCATCCTCAGTACAGCTTTTATTTAATATGAACATTGTTCCTGGTAGTATAGATTGCTGAAATTCAAAGTTAACCATACAATTCTATCTTAGCCCAAACTGTAACTCTGATCGCATTATGAAATATAATGGACTTTTAATCAGAGTAGATAGAAAGCACCACACTGTAATAAATTCCTCTCGATTCTGCTCACCTTTAAAGAAGAAAAGGGGGTATTTAAAACTATAGATAGCAAGAGAGAAAAGAAATACCCAAGAAAACTTCCACAACTCATCAATACACAAACTATGCATAATCTGAAAAATTAGGAATTGTAAAACTTTTTTTAAACCAAAGAATCTTACATTGCTCTCTTCAGAATATCTACCAATTACAAGATAATTCCTTATCTCATAGGTTATATATGTTAAATAATTAATAGTAAATAAATGACACCATACAGCAAAATCAGGAGCAGTTTGCCTCTGATATATAGGTCTATCCTCTCACAAGAACCCAATTTCATAAAACAATTCAATAAAATTATCAGCATGTGACCCCAAGGGTTAAGGATCCTAAAGTCATCAGAACTATGTCTAGCATCAATCAGAATAGTAAAGAGGGAAAAATATATGTATATACATACATCATATAAGATTCTATTTTAAAATATTTAGTTACATACCCCTTTGCCCAATTTTCTCTCGTAGGTTTTATGTCGTAGTCCTAATCCCAACAACCCCACACCAACAAGCAGCCACAGAACTAAACAGGGAGAAGAAAAAATTGTTTAAATAAAACTAAATTTGTTGTCTTAAAAATAATTTTTTTAAGCCAGGTGTGGTGGGCACATGACTGTAATCCCAGTACTGGGGAAGCTGAGACAGGAAGATTGCAGGTTCGAAGACAGCCTCAGCAACCTAGTGAAATTCTCGGCAACCTAGTGAGACCCTTTTTCAAAATAAAATAAGATTTGGGTGTAGCGCCAAGGCAGAATGCCCCTGGGCTCAGTCTCCAGTACCAAAATTACTGATTCTATTGGCCAAGGGGTTTGTGTGAATGTCTATTCTTGGGTTAATTTTCATGTGTGACATGCCTATATAACACATACTTTAAACACAAGTTTCAAAGACTATTCCCTAAAATTGTTCCAAAGACCAAAAGCTTAAAGTAAAAATAAATTATAAAATATGCAAGAAGCCGGGCATGGTGGCGCACGCTTGGGAGGCTGAGACCGGAGGATCCAGGTTCGCGGCCAGCCTCAGCTACTTAGTGAGGCCCTACGCAACTTAGCAAGACCCTGTTTCAAAATAAAGAACAAAAAATAGGGCTGGGGGGTGTAGTTCGGAGGTAGAATGCCCCTGGGTTCAATCCCCGGTACCGCAAAAAAAAAAAAAAAAGCAGGAAAACAAGTCTCCCTGAGCAGGAAAAGACAGCCACAAATACTTCAGATATCGAAACATTCAGAATCAGAATACAAAGCAAATATGCTTAACATGCATAAGAAATAAAAGAAGGCATTCAAAAGTATGACTAAGGAACAGGAGACAAAAATAAGCAGGCAGGAAAATTTGTAAAGAAATCTACAAATAAAAATATATAATGATAATAATGAAAACCAGGAGTTCAATGAACAAGGGAAAGAGCAGATTAGACAAAGCTGAATAGAGAATTAGTGTAAATGGCAAGCACAAAAGCAGAGGTGGAAAGAATGAGCGTGGTGAAGAGACACGGAAGCAGAGTAAGAAAGCCCAACATAACCAACTGGAGTTGAAAAGAACGTAGGAGAAAGAATGGGGAAGAGATAATACTTCAGAAATAATAATGAGAACTTTCTAGAATTAATAAAAGACATGGCTCTTCAGATTCATAAAGCCCAAAGACTCCCAAGCAAGATGGGGAGAAAAATCCATATCCAACACAGCATAATGAAATTGCAAAAGACCAAAACAAAGAGAATGATCTTTAGGACTGCCAGAGAGAAAAGACCAAGTATCCTCAATGGAGCAAGAGTTCCAACCGCTCCTTCTCAACTGAAAAAGTGGAAGCGAGAAGGCAGGAAAACAGCATCTTCAAAGTGTTGAGACAAAAATAGCAACCACTGAAAAAGAGAAATTGAAGGTATAATTTCTTTTTTTTTTTTTTTTTTGCTTTTTTTTGGCACTGGGGATTGAACCCAGGGGCATTCTACCTCCAAGCTACACCCCCAGTCCTAATTTTTATTCTTTATTTTGAAACAGGGTCTCACTAAGTAGCTGAGGCTGGTGGTGAACCTGAGTCCTCCAGTCTCAGCCTCCCAGGTACTGGGATTACAAGCGTGCGCCACCATGCCCAACTGAACGTATAATTTCTTTTTTTTTTTTTTTTTTTGTGGTACCGGGGATTGAACCCAGGGGCGTTCTACCTCCGCGCTACACCCCCGGCCCTA
>PVJS01010404.1:0-23801 GCA_004027185.1 Glis glis | reverse complement strand
TCCGGTCTCCGCCTCCCAAATTACTGGAATTACAAGCGTGCACCACCACGCCCGGCTTCTGAAGGTATAATTTCTAAAAAGGGAAGGAGATGGGGAAGGAGAGGTGTGGGGGGAAAAAAAGAAAGAAAATCTAATTAGTGCAAAAGAAATCCACAAGGAAAAATATACCTATAGAAAAAGGAAAATGAAAAAGCAAGGTAAGATGATAGAAATAAATCATAGTCTATCAGAAAACACTAGAAAAAATAGATTAAACTCAAAAGACAAAGTTGGCATTCTGGAAAAGGCAAAACAATGGAAACAATAAAAAGATTCCAAGCTGCCAGGGGTCTGGAGGAAGGAGGGATGAGTAGGTGGAGCACGGGGCATTTGTGAGGCAGCAAAACTATTCTGAATGATATTACAATAGTGAATACATGTCACTATGCATTTTCTGAAGCTACAGAATGAACAACACCAAGTGTGAACCCTAATGTAAATTATGGACTTTGGGTGGTAGTGATGGTTCAGTGTAGCACTGATTATGACAAATGTATCGCTCCAGTTACTGATCTTGATAGCTGTGATGGCTTATGTATGTGGAGGCAGAAGGTATACAGGCATTCACTGTACCTTCCATTCAATTTTTTTGTGAATCTAAAACTGCTCTAAAAAAATGAAGTCAATTTTTTAAAAACTTCTGTAAATAAATCTTTCCAAATGCCTCAAATTGATGAATGAATTAAAGAATTATGGTTCTTAACAAAAAAATTTGTCAGGATTTAGAAGCAAACCAAAACCAGTCAGATCCTGGTTTTAAGAAACATACCAAAACAAGAAAACACAAAAAACTCACCCCCTCTAAATTTAAATATAATCTTTTCAAATTATGATGAAATATATATGATAGTTTTTATATAACAGTCTACTGCTCTGTGACATGTCTTTTGGAAATATTTTGAAAATCTATATAGTATATTAATTATTTTCCATCTTTTATACAAAATTATTTTGTGTCCTTAGTAAACTCTCCAGTCCTTGAGGGTAGAGAACATTGTTGACATGTCTTTGCATCCTACATGATTTAATCTGCACACTGCACATATTCAATAAATATTTCCTTTTAATCCAGTTCATTTTAAATGAATCAGATATTGGGTGGCAAACTAACTTCATGTTTGAGTCTCTAGTTTCTCAACACTCCAAATGTTAACATATTTAATATCCCCCATTAAAAAAAGAACAAGAAATGCAGTAAATAGTCATAACTATTAAAACAAAGCATTTTGGAAATTCTACCTGTTAATTCATCTTATCTATGTTAGAAGTGAAATAAAACCAACACATAGTATTTATGGTTGAAATGAGATGATATCAGAGACTTGCTTTAAAATACTTAAACAAAGTTGGGCTTGGTGGCACATGCCTGTAATTCTAGTACTTAGCAGGCTGAGACAGGAGGATCGAGGATCACAGGTTCAAGGCCAGCCTCAGTAGCTTAGTGAGGCCCTGTTTCAAAATAAAAAATAAAATAGGGATGGGGGTGTGGCTCAGAGGTAGAACACCCCTGTGTTCAATCCCCAGTATCACAAAAATAAATAAATAAATGAATGAATAAATAAATAAAACACTTAAACAAAAAGGTAGGAGAATAGTTGTTAACAACATTGGTAAAATGCTGACACTTGTTGAAGCTGGAGGAAGGGTATATGAGACTTTATTATTATCTTCAATTTCATGTTTGAGAATTTATATAATAAATATTTTTTAAAAGGAAAGTAAAACTATACTTACAAAGTTCCATGTATTTTTCACTCTTTCTGAAAAGCATTTTAGGACTGTTTTTTGTTTGAAGAAGAAAGTCAAGGTTTTTCTTAGGACCAAATAGCATATTCAGCCCAATAATGAGCATCATGGTTCCTGATCGAAAGAGAGAGAAAGAATATATTTTATATATATATATATATATATATATTTTTTTTTTTTTTTTTGCTGTACTAGGGATTGAACCCAGGGGCTCCAAGCTACACCCCCGGCCCTATTTTTTATTCTTTATTTTGAAACAGGGTCTCACTAAGTTGCGGGGCCTCACTAAGTTGCTGAGGCTGGCCGTGAACCTGTGATCCTCCTGTCTCAGCCTTCCAAGTACTGGGATTACAAGCATGTGCCACCACGCCCGGCTTATATTATATTTTAATCTGAAAATCCTTCCAATGGTAAATTCCAGGAGCCAAGATTTCTTTTAAAAGAACATAACCTGGAAATTTGGTTACTGAGTTATTTTATCTCAGCACTTTAGCAATTACATTAGCAATGCTTTCGTTGATAGGGTTGATCTTAAGAAATCAGGTAGGGTTCTAGGAATCAAGCTCTAAATGAGAGGACCCCAGCCTTTTCCTGATGAAGGATGTCGTTAAATTTCCTGATTCCTGGTTCTTAGGTTGGTGCTGGTATTTGGCACTGAGTGTTGATTGGGCAGAGGACAGTGGAGCACAATAGAAAGGACCTCTGAGCGGCTGCAGGAACTCCATCTCTCCACTGAAGGGCTTCTGCATGCACCAAATTGAGGAACATAATGGAGCAAATGTAGGTTAATAGAGCCACGCTTGTGGCAATGATTCTTCCCAGGATCTGGGTCCTCTGGACACAGGTCCTTGCAGAGGCTGCAGGCCAGAACTCACAGCATGCCAACAGAACAAGTCAATAAAGTTGTGGTAAGTGGGGATACATTACAAAATAGCTTAAATATAAAGTGTGCACACTTCTAAACTCATATATATATATATGAGAGATATGGCACAATACGTAAATTAGGAAATGTCAAGCAAAAGTTTAGCCTAGGTAGGAGGCTAGCACAAAAAAGGTTATGTGTGGTTTTTGAGGAAACAGCAAACAAAACCTTGAAAATAAACTTATACTATTTCTAATAGGATACAGATTCTTTTTAATTCAGTTGTATTAAAAGCTACTCTGAACATTACCAACATTTCTTGGTTTTTGTGGCATCACTAATATAATGTCACTCTTTCTAAAAAGTGCTTGATTGTAGGAAGCTGTGATCATGTACGTTTTCTGCAATCCCATGCATGCGAAGGAACTCAAAAAGCTCATCAGTGATAATATTCTAAAGAAACAAATGTATGCATAGAATGGCTCTTACTTTCTCGTTTTCTTCACCTTGTCAGATCCCTAAGCAAGTTGGAGTAAGAAAAAAAAAGCAGGGCATTGGACAAGAAGACAGAGCAGGACAGAGTACACCCACCTAGAAGAAACCAGAGAGAGACAAAGTTCATAAAGCCAAGGTCACTGCAGAGGAAATGTAGCAATGTGTTTCTCTACTAGAGGGGAGCTTGGGCATCAGCCAGAAATCACAAATTCTCAAATCACAAATTCTAAAATATTCCTTGTTATTTAATAATGCATCTTCCAAAGCAGCCTGTCCTGAAAGATGCCTAGCTCAAGGGGCAGAAGCTTGTGTGAAGACAACAGAGTAGCTGGGTGCATGTCAGGAGGACAAGGGGGAGCGGCGACAGAACACAGGTGGAAGCCGTCCCTCTCCCACACAGCACTCGCCCTGCAGAACTGTCACGAGGATTTGTCTCCTCTGTCTGTGGTGTCTCCCCACTACACTAAAGCTCCAGGCGGGCAGGGACACCAGGTGTTTTCATCTCCAGCACCTGGTACTATGCCAGGAACACTATGGCAGGCATGCGAATGAATTCATCTTTTAATGAATAAATGAACAAATGGAAAAATGAATGCATGAGCAAACGAGACTTGGACCCCTATCCCCTCATCTGCTAAGGTTTAATCATGGAAGGACCTGACATGCTTTACTTAAATTTTAAAATGATAAATAAATAAAAATAAAGTGATCAGCAACATTTGATTTGTGTATACCTAGTATAAATCAGTAATTTTATTACTTCCAGAGACCATTTTTAAAATATTAAACTGAGCTAAGTTTATGAAATTTTAATTTTGGTTTATCAGTTCATCACCACAGAAATGGGAAATGCACTTATTCTATGATTTGGGGATTTACCATTTACACTAAGAAATATGTATTGGTAAAATATAAATAAATATATATATGGTAAATAAAGATCATCGACAAAATTTAAGACAACCAAAAAAATCACAATCCCTAGGTATATTTATGAGATTTATGAGCCTACTACTGAGGTAGCAAAATAAACATCATAATCATATCCTTTCCTAACATATCCTCTAATTACAAATATTACACAGCTTATACTTTATTATGGGTTAAATGTTTTTCACAATTAATTCTTTTAAAAGGCCTTTGGAATAATACATATTACTTAAATGCACTGATGAATTAAGAAATTTGTTTTTAATTCATAATTTAGACATCCTTCCAGATTTTTTGTTTGTTTTTACCAAGAGAATCTATTTTACTAATAAAGTAAGATCGCCCTATTTATTCCCACCAGCCATAAAGAGTAGAGTGCTAAAGCCTGGCAAATCCTCACGGATATTTTTGAGCAGTTCTGTAATCCAGACCTTTTACATACACTCACCCAAAAGCACATCAGATCTTTCTCTAGCATAGACGCCTCCCGGGACAAACTTAAAAGCTGTGCACCATGCACAGAAAAATATGTCTAGAAGATAAACGAGCATAGCAGTGGTCATGGTCATCCCAGGGCTTGTCCCAGAGCTAACAAGGTGTCCAATCACTTGAGGCCACACGGACCCCGTGAAGATGGCCAGCACGCAGCCGGAAACAGCAGCCGCCCACGTGCGCAGGTAAAGCAGACCCGCGGTCGAAGCTGCTCCTGTTCGTGAGAGAGAAAGGGGAAACACGTGAGTCAGGTAGGAGGGCAGGGATGCTTATAGGATGGCTGATTTATAGCCATTTAGAGCTGGAAGGAACCTTCAGAGCATACTGGTTCAGTCTCCAGACAAATGAAAAACAAGAACCAGCAAGATTCATGTGATCTGCTCAAAGTCACAGAGCCTTGCCCTGGCACAGCTGGAGGTGGAATGCAGGTCGAATAAATTTCAGTTCCGTGCTATTTCTTCAGGAAGGGCTGGGGAAGGGAAGAAGAAGGCATTTCAGATAACTGGTGCTAAGATCCTAATATCAATAAAATTGAAATGATCTGCAATACCAAAAATGTTTTACTTTTTTTGTGTGTGTGCAATACTAGGGATTGAACCCAAAGACATTCTACCATGAGCTACCCCCCAAGCCTTTTTTATTTTTAATTTTAATTTTTATTTTTGAAGTACTGGGGATGGAACCCAGGGGCATGCTACCTCTGAGCTACACCCCCCAGCCCTATTTTTTTATTCTTTATTTTGAAACAGGGTCTCACTAAGTTGCGGAGGGCCTCACTAAGTAGCTGAGGCTGGCTGCGAACCCAGATCCTTCAGTCTCAGCCTCCCAAGTACTGGGATTCCAAGCGTGTGCCACCATGCCCGGCTCCTTTTTCTTTTTTATTTTGAAAAAGGGCCTTGCTAAGTTGCTGAGGCTGGCCTGGAACGTGCAATCCTCCTGGCTCAGCCTCCCAAGTACTGGGATTACAGGTGTACACCATCACAGCTAGCTGCCTTTGTCTTACTACAAAGAATTATTAAATGTCCCCTGACTGTTACTGCTATTATTTTTAATTTAGTGTCTATTTTAAAATAGGTTCTATATTTTCAAATCAATTAAAGTTATATTTTTAAGTAGGTTATAAATTCGAAGTTCAATTAAAAATGGCACAAAAGGGACTTCTGACCGCTGTCACCCACTAGTTTCCCTTAGGGAAGGCAATCAATGTTAGCATTGACTTCAGCATCTTTCCAGAGATATTATATGCATACAAAGAAATATATGTCAATTTCCCTCCTGTTTTGTAGGCCAATAGTAGCATATGATACACACTGTTCATGACTTTGCCTTTTTCATTTAACTGTACAGCTTAACTTTTTTTAATTATGTGTTTGAGACTGAGTCTTTCCAAATCGTCTCCCCCAAATCTTTACATCTAAGACATCAAGCAGAATTCATGGTAAGCGATATCTTAATAACATGTATAAGAACTGACGTGTTAATTTTTAATAGACCAATTTTTTCATACAATAAAATCATATAACACTGGGGCCCTATCAGTGCACTATGCCATCTATACCTTTTTTCTAATATAACTTTGATTTTACTAATGTAATTGTTACCACAATTTAAAGCTCCTGTATCATTGCTTCTGTGAAATTCTTGGGTCACTGCCATAATGCATTTCATGCCGGCTTCTCAGCTGGGATTGTAAACTGAAATGTATGATGGAAAAGTATGATTCCTTTTGCTTTGCTCTGCTTTCTCATGTGAGTTTTAGAGACGGATCACAATGAAAAGTGGGCAGAGTCTCCAGACAACTCAGTGTAATCTCCAACTTATTTCAGGTGAGCAGACAATGAGAAAGGGAGATGAAGCTCATGAATTATGGCCCTGATTTGCTCTACTACAGATCGCTTGTTATTAGACGCCTTGAGTCTGCTTGCCTTTGGAGTCTTTAAAACTACTACTTAATACTGCAGAGAGACTGCCAAACTAGATTAGGTTTGACTCTCAAGGATATGACCTTACTTATCTGGGGAAATAAGTGTAAGACTCTAAGTTCCCAGCTTTTCAGTTCTTGAACAGTCTGTTCCTTCGTTTTCTCTGGCTTAAAATGAAGCTGCTAATAACCTGCCCAATAACCACTCTGCTTACATTCTATTAGAAAAGTATGCTGCCAGGCATGGTGGCACATGCCTGTAATCCCAGTACTTGGGAGGCTGAGACAGGAGGATCACAGGCTGGAGGCCAGCCTCAGCAACTTAGCAAGGCCCTCAGCAAGTTAGTGAGACCCTGTTTCAAAAATAAAGAATAAAAAATAGGGCTGGAGGTGTAGCCCAGAGGTAGAATGCCCCTGGGTTCAATTCCCAGTACTGCCAAAAAAAAAAAAAAAATGGAAGGAAGGAAGGAAGGAAGGAAGGAAGGAAGGGATTTAGCTATTATGTTTTTCATCCCACATCTTCTTTTACTGATAAGCACAGCCTCTAAACATCCAGGGCAACAGTCTCAATCACGTGCTCAATTAATATATGTATAAGGACATCTCTTCTCACAGAAAGCATATATAGCATTTGCTCTGCAGAAGAGTGGAGGATTTTTATTTAATGTCAACAATAACTGCTGTAGAGCCACTTCTGTTTTTCAAGGGGAAGGAGGAGGAGTGGCGTAATTCAGTCACAGGAAAATAATACCACACTCCCTCATGCTCACAAAGGCTAAGGGGACAGGGGGAAATGCCACCTGAAATCCAGCCCCCCTTCACTGATTTCTGGGATCTTAAAGGGCATGACTGGGAAGAGATGATCCAGATCTTTGAAAAAGCAAACACAGACCCCCAAAATGGGTAGAAGAGTAGGGAGCAAAATAGTAAGAGAGAAAGGGAAATGGAGCTTCATTATGGAATCCCAAAAAAAGGGCACTTCTGAAAAACAGAGAAGCAAAGAATCTTGGAAGAATTATGTAAAGGGGTCTAGCAATTAGCCATCGGTGATGTATAACACTCTATCTCCTTAGAAAAATGTGCTACTGACACACGTGCCTCATATGGGTTTATTTTGAGGGGAGCTGGTATTATGGCAGCGTGGTCTGGGAGGAACAGGATGGCCACAGAAGGTGATGTAGACTGAAGTAGGAGGTGGCAGGGATCTGGTTCAGGCAGTCACCAGGGACCTGGGAGACATCTGGGTTATAGTTCCCGCAGCTGGTTGTAACAGTCCTTTCAGCCATAGTGCATATTGTATGTCTGCATCTTCCTCCAGTCTGGCTGCACATGCTTGCAAGCAAACTAGATAACCCAGCTCAATGAGGGCATATCCACAGGTAGATTCCACATACCTGCAACCCACCAGATTAAACTAACATCCGGAAACCAGGAACAGGCTGAAAGACTCAATCCACTTGCCAAGCCCAGCAGAATCACACCTCTAAAAAGTAAAAATAAACATGCCATTCGATGTTATTAATATCCATTGTTTCAAATATAAAACAGACTCTGTATTGGGAAGGGGGGGGAAATGGGGAGGCGGGGGGGGGCAAGTGCTGTGTGCATGTATGTCACTGTCAACATGACTTACAATACGATGTGAGACTATAATGCACCAATAAAAGCATATTAAAAATAAATAATAAAACAGAAATATACCTCCTATCTCTAGGTATATCCAAGAGATAACACAAGGAACCAATGAGCTAACAAGAACCTACTGGGAATCAATATTATACATACACAGAAAATTGAAGGAATAAAATCCCTGACTTCAGATAAATGATATCTGCAGTCTTTCATGGACAAGGTAAACACAATAACTGAGTTTTTTCACTCTTAAATTATAGCTCATACTGGTCCTGTGACATTTTAAAGGACTCTGCCAAAGACCAAAAGAAAAAATAATTTGCAATAGTTTCTATGTATTTTGCCTTTATTCTTTCTTTTCTCTACCTCATTACTGCTTTTATCAATAGTTTGTGCCTTCCTGAGACCAGTGTTAATGCGATCAATAATTGACAGTTATGTCTTTTTTTATTTTATTTTATCTTTTGTTGTTGTTGTTGTGCTGGAGATTGAACCCAGGGTCATTCTACCTCCGTGCTACACCCCCAGCCCAATTTTTTTTTTTTTTTTGCGGTACCAGGGATTGAACCCAGGGGAGTTCTACCTCCACACTACACCCCCGGCCCTATTTTTTAATCCTTTATTTTGAAACCGGGTCTCACGAAGTTGCAGAGGGCCTCACTAAGTCGTTGAGGCTGGCCGTGAACCCGGATCCTCCAGTCTCTGCCTCCCAAGTACTGGGATTACAAGCATGCGCTACCACGCCCGGCCTCCCAGCCCAATTTTAATTTTATTTTGAAACAGGGTCTCACTAGGTTGATGAGAGTCTCACTACTTGCTGAGGCTGTCCTCAAACCTGCGATCCTCCTGTCCAGCCTCCCAAGTACTGGGATTACAAGCGTGTGCCACCATGCTCGGCAGTTATGTGTTTTTTTAAAACAACTTCGAGGCCAGGCGTAGCTATGCACACCTATAATCCCAGTACTTGGGAGGTCGACACAAGAGGATTGTAGGTTCCAGGCCAGCCTCAGCAACTTAGAGAGACCCTATTACAACATAAAAAAGATTTTTTAAAGGGCCAGGGCTATGGCTCAGAGGTAGAATACCCCTGGGTTCAATCTCCTGCACCAAAAAATAAAATGAAATAAAACAACTACAAACTATCTCATGTTTTTGCTATTTTGGCAAAAACTTGTAAGGAGGAAGGCAAAAAAGAATTTAACTAAACCTAGGGGGAAATCCAGCAGCCATAATAGCTATAACATAGCACTCAATTAAGAAGCTCTAATATAAATTAGGCTTTAAAAAATACAGTGTGCATACTAGGCACTGTTTTAAGATTATTCATTTAATCCCCACAAGTCTGTGAGGTAAATGCTGTTATTGTGCCCATCTGGCAGAGGAGAACACTAGGGGAGAGAGCATTTCTCATCACGGCACTGTGGTCTATCTACCACATGCCCGCAACTATAACAGGAGGGTGTGCAGGAAGTGGCCAGCGAGTGCTGTCCCTTCCCAGCCACAGAGAAGGCTGTCTGGTGTGGGGATTCCTCGCAGTGTCCACAAAGGAGCTCTGGGATCCTCCTACACGCAACCCCTCAGTTCCCCCTCATCTACATGTCTGCGCATCTACATTTCAGCACAGGGACAAATACCCTTCTATCTCCTCAACTCCAGGGTTCACAATTGTTTCAGGCAACATTTCTGGTATCTGTGGAGAATGGATATGAGATGTCTGGCTAGCACAGATCTGGCTGTCCAACAAAAGAGGTACGTCTTCTCCAACCAGAACTGCCAATTCCTTGATTTGCTTCCAAACCCAAACTCACCCAAATGGGTTAGGATCTGGCCCAGGATGGGGGTGACCACTCACTGCCCATCTGGAGACAAGAGAGACCTCGCCGAAGATCCACTGGGTGAGGAACACCAGGCTGCCAAAGGCAGCCCCGGCCAGCAGCCCCGCCGGTCGAGCGGCCACACCATTGGCAGCCTTGCCAGGCTTCTTCGCCTTCTTCCGCTCTGGTTTATTGCCGTCGCCATCTAGAATTTAAAAAAAAAATGGAAAAGCACCAGTCACACACAAATTTACCCTCTCTATTGAACGGACTTTCAACAAGTAGGAAATGGTACCTGGCTTCGAGGGGCTTACTTTAGAGGGGAGGGAAGACACACAACTATGAGACAAATCAGCCTGCCCTGCAGGCTCTTCCAGCAGACGATTTCTGGCAGGCTAGATAAGGAATGGTTTCAGGGAGACCACGTATTTTGGAATCTGACAAGTAAAAATGCAGAAAGCTACTGACTTCGTGTGAAATTAACAGAATGAGCAAAAAGAGATGCTAAGAAAAGTGAATGACATGCTCAGAGAACAAATGTCATCCAACTTCAGTGGACCATTTCCAGGACACCAGGCTGCTTCCTCTCAAAAGAGCAGAGGATTCATGGAGCTGAATCTGCACTGAGCAGCTACTAGGTGCCAACACCTCTTCCAAGCTCTTTCTATTAACTCATGTAATCTTCACAACAACTTGATGATGCAGGCTCTAATACTAATCTCATTTGAGAGGCCCTGAGAGATCAACTAACTTGTCCAAGATTACCCAGCTAGTAAAGAATAACTGAGAGACTGGGATTGGAGCTTAAGAAGTGTGGCTCCTGAACTGTATTACATGAGTATAATTCATAGTGCTGTTTAACCAAGAGATTCCAATTCATCACAGTAAGGACTTCATACCCAAAAATGTAACAACCGAAGAAAAGCCAGCAGGAGAATTTCTTTATATGAATGCAGAGTCTGTTGGGCAGATGCTTTGTGACACTGCAAAGCCCTCTGCAGAACAGGAGGAAGCCTTAGGGTCTGCCTGTGAGGTGGCAGTCTGCTTTCACTGGGAGGAAGAAAGCTATTCTGACAAGAATGGAAATCAGAGGAAGGAGGAGCAGGCTGAAAGCTCTGGGGTGGGCATGGTGTGGGAGAGTGTAGATTACAATGAAGGCAGAAGGAGGGTCAGAGGCTGGGGCTAAGCAAACAGTCTTTGGAGAAAAGAGGGATCTAAACTGAATTTGCAGTTGCTTGGGAGAGGTGACTCCACCCCCAAGACCTGACAGATCTTCAAACAAAACAACAAAAAACACCTGGCGTGTTCAGATCCTGGGGAAGCTGGTGAACAGTCAGAGTTTTGGAAATGGGGGCACAGAGCAGAAACAGGAAGAGAGGCAGTCAGCAACAGGGCTGCATACATTTAAAACAGGCCAGAGATCAGGAAACTCAAGTTAGGAAACACAAGCAATGACCTAGAGTCCAGCTCATTCTCTGGCTGTGCCTGAGCAATGCGTTGCTGAGTTTGCACACCTACATGTATTTTATAAACTATAAAACCTACATGAGGGGACTAGACCCAGCTCTAAGTGTTCTCATATTAAAGTTGTATGACTCATTTACTTGCTTAATTTCCCCTTATTTTGTTACCTCTGTTTCACGCCAAAATTGGGGCCAGAAGGGAACTGTACAAGCACTTTTTGTCCGTGCTGAGCCAGTACCCTTGTTTCCATTAATCTGTGCGATTCCTCCTTGTATTTGCAAAAGAACAATGACTCACTGAAAGTTACACACAAAGCCAGGAGCAAGTTAATTAGAAATCCAGGAACACTTCTCCTTTGTTTTTTTTTAGGAGAGTCTCAAGTTAGGTGTGAAGCAAACACCCAGGCTGGATGTGTGCATATCTCACCTACAGTCAGCTTGTGTGAGAAGCAGGTGGTTTGAAAAGTGATGTGAAGATGCAAGATTTTGTTTCTTTTCAAGATTCAGATTTGGAGCTTAGATCCCAGGGGTGGCGGGCAGGTAGTTACCACACCCAGAGATCACAGTAACTTTCCAGCCTTACAGATGTGCGAGGATCAGTGGAGAATCCTGGAGATCCTCGCTGGAGAGCCGGGTCCAGAGGAAGGAGGAGGAAGACAGAGCTGCAAGTCTGAGGCCTGGTTCTAGTCCCCCACAGACACAGGGATGATACATGTTCCTGATGTTTTGTTTGCTTTGTTTTGTTTTCCTTTTTTGCCTTGTCTGTCTTGGCAAGGAACAGGTGTCTTCCACTTAGACCATAGCCCAGTGGTTGTGTCAGTCACTATTTTATAAGGGGGAAAGGAGCTGGGCAGGGTGGTACATGCCTGTGATCCCAGTATTTGGGAGGCTGAGACAGGAGGACTGCATGCAGATTCAAGGTCAGCCTCAGACACTTAGCAAGATCTCAGCAACTTAGTGAGACCCTGTTTCAAAAGTTTAAAAAGGGGAGGCGTGAGGGTGTAGCTCAGAGGTAGAATGCCCCAAGTTCAATTCCCAGCACCAAAAAAAAAAAAAAAGAGGAAAAAAGGAGGAGGAGGAACTTGGAAGAGGAAGAACTTTTGGGGCTGGGGATATAGCTCAGTGGTAGAACACTTGCCTAGCATGCTGAGGCCCTGAGTGGAATCTCCAGAAGGGGAAAAAGCTGAAATAGAGGCACAGTGCAGAAAAACTCTATAAATTTTCTCTTCCAGATGTGCTACATTCATATAGAAAAGGAAACTCTGCAAGAGAGAAGATCTTTAAACAAACTGAGCATACACTTACCTGTGCCAATGCGATCAAGTGTGGCTATGGTACTTAATGCCAGTATCACTCTGTTGGACATCTGATAACTCCAGATTGGGTTTAGTGAAGTGTACCATATGCGGAGGACAACAAGAAGAATCTGTCCTAAAATAAATCCCCAGATTCTGAGGTACCTACAAGTGCAAAAGTATTTTTAAAGACTTTCTATTGTTGGATTCAATGTACTATGTCTGTTGTGAATTTCAGTTGCATAGGATGAGTATCTGAAATTAGCTTGTTGGTAATTTGCAGTACTGTACTTGACTTTACCTTTATATAGCTCACTATCAAGGCAACTTGTTATAATTCTTTAATTCTCAAAACATTATTGGGGTCAAGGCTATAGCTTGGCGGTATAGCATGTGTTTCGCATATTCACGGCCTGGGGTTCAACCCCTGGGACCAAAAAGAAAAAGATTATTGGAAGCCGGGCGTGGTGGCGCATGCTTGTAATCCCAGTGCTTGGGAGGCTGAGACAGGAGGATCTGGGTTCGCAGCCAGCCTCAGCTACTTAGTGAGGTCCTCCGGAACTTAGTGAGACCCTGTTTCAAAATAAAGAATAAAAAATAGAGCTGGGGGGGTAGCTCTGAGGTAGAATGCCCCTGGGTTCAATCCCTAGTACCACACACACAAAAAAGATTATTGAAATTGATGGCAAGTATTCGCATCCCAGTTTTGTGAAAAGGAAAAACAAGGAGACTTGTACTAGATCATATAAAAGGTAACACCTGTAACGTGGAACTCCTGGCCCTGAGTTCCCCTGTGGTAACTCAGTATACTTGTATGTGTACAGGTGCACAAGATATGAATCATACCTTTGCAAACCACTTCCTGACCACCAAGTCACAGTTTGCACTATCAGCGAAGATGACACACCCAGTGCAAGGACCACCAGTCGGAGTTTGGCATTCGGAGCCTGGAATGAGGCTATGCTGCCTACAAAAACAGGGAAGGAAAGCTGAGTGTTTCTGGCAAGCATGCATGGTACTCAGTGATCTGCCTTCAGTAAATGTTGCGTCTGATGCCATCTTTATACTCAAGAAGATAGAGTTAATATAAAATTATATACATATCTTTAAAATTTCTTATTTAGGTATAATTCACATACCATAAAATTTGCAGTGTTAGACTATGCGAATCCAGTTTTTGGTGTATTTATAAAGTTTGTACAACTATCATCACTGTCTTATTCCAGCACATTCTCATCACCTCAAAAAGAAACCCCATATCCATTAGTAGTCACTCCCCATCCCCTTTTTTTTTTACCACTCCTTCCTTCCTAGCAATCACTAATCTACTTTCTGTCTCTATGGATAAGTAGAATCATACAATGTGTGGCCCTTTGTGACTGGCTTCTTACTCCTAGTGTGTTGTTTTCAAGGTTCATTCACGTTGCAGCACATGTCAGCATTTCCTTCTTTTTTCTTTTTCTTACCTTTTTTTTAAATTTTTGTACTGGGGATTGAATCCAGGGCCGTTCTACCTCTGAACAACAACCCAGCCCTATTTTATTTTTTATTTGGGAACAGGATCTCTAAGTTGCTGAGGGCCTTGCTAAGTTGCTGAGGCTGGCCTAAATAACATTCCCTTGCATGGATATACTGCATTTTGTTTATCCATTCATCAGTTGACAGACATTTGGGTTGTTTCTATTTTTTTTCTTGATTTTACAAATAATGCTGCTATGAACATTTGTGTGCAAGTTTCTGTGCGAATGCATGTTTTCATTTCTCATGGATATATACCAAGGAGTGGGGCTGTCCGTGATACTGAGTTTCTTACCTGGTCCTTGTCTAACAGAGTTGAAGAATAAAATCCACAGACACCAGGAAAGTGAAGGTAGGAAGTTCATTTTAATGGGGCAAGCAAGCAGAGAGGCAGATCACCCCTGGGGGCCTTGGCAGACTTTAGAGTCCAGTGGGGCCTTCTGGCACTGTCCGAGTGTAGCCCGAGCCAAGCACCATCAATGGCCACTCGATCCACCAGAGAGAAGCAGGGTTAAAGCTCTCACACAGGGGAGGGGTCCCAAGAGGGTAGCTGATACTGGTGCTAAGCATAGGGCTTTATATATGTTTGAAGCCCCTTTGTATAGACATTAACCAATGAAGAAAGTCCCTGTTTCATCTTGTTTTTCCTGACTTAGTTAATCTGTCATCTATGGCCTTTAATTCCCTAAAGTCATGAGACCGTTTGTTCTGCATGTTTGTTCCCTGGTCTATACATACCAACAGTCCATGAGTCTAAGATTGGTGCACATAGGTCTTTGGTTCCTGACATCTTGGCTCCACTCCTCCACATTTTTTTTTGGTGTGCTGTGTGTGTGTGTGTGTGTGTGTGTGTGTGTGTGTGGCACTAGGGATTGAACCCAGGGGTATTCGACCTCTGAGCTACACCCCCAGCCCTATTTTTTATTATTTATTTTGAAACAGGGTCTCACTAAGTTGCGGAGGGCCTCACTAAGTAGCTGAGGCTGGCCGAGAACCTGTGATCCTCCTGTCTCACTTATAATCCCAAGTGTGCACCACCACACCCAGCTCACTCCTCCACATTTAATTGTTCATGTTCAGGCCCCATGAACAACACAGAACCACCTTTCCTCTTAGGGGGTCTGGATTTTGTTTTTTGTTTTCTTAACCCTTATCTCCTGGGAGTCCTGTTCCCTCACTGCCTACCAATACTAACTCCTCATTGGGTCATATGGTAACTCTGTTTAACATTGTGAGGGCCTGCCAAATGGATTCCCAAAGCAGCTGTACCATTTTAGCGGTCTTACATTTCTGCCAGCGATGTGTGAAGGTTCCGATTTCTCCACATCCTTGTCAACAGTTGTTACTGTCTGTCTGTGTTATTATAGCCCTCCTAGTAGGTCAAAATATTTATGGCCAAAAATAATCTAAACCAGTGAGTGTGAATGATTTTTATAGTTACTTACAGAGTAATTAACTTAAAATATCTGAGGTGCCAGAGATAAGATCGAATGTAACACTTCAACCTTCTCTGTGGCTATGTAAGAATCCTTTAGGACTCTTGAAAACAAAGTTGCTCCCTGTCCTTATGAAGCCTTTGAAGGGAGCTTCAAGGGAAATCACAGCTAGCTGTAGCCTCTGCTTAGCATCAGCAGTGCTCGATGGTCACCTGGAAGAGTACTTGGCAGAGACTGGCCTCTGCATCCCCAACAACTGACTTTCCCTTCCTTCTCTCCCAGACAATTCTACTTCCATTCAAGGCCATAGGTTCTCATGGAGGAGGTGGTAAGAGGAAAACAGCAAGAAGCAGCTCAAATACCATACCCACCCCAGACTTATTTAATAATATAGCCCTGATAGCCACTGGGAGTTACCGGACAGAACTGGACTTAAATAATGAAAAACGAGCTGGGTGTGGTGGCCCATGCCTGTAATCCCAGTATTTGGGAGCTGAGACGGGAGGATTGCAGGTTCCAGGCCAGTCTCAGCAACTTGGCAAGAACTTCAGCAACTTAGCAATATCCTGTTTCATAATAAAAATAATAAAATAAGGCTGGGGTAGAATGCCCCTGGCTTCAATGCCTAGTACCAAACTAATAATAATAATAATAATAATAATAGTAATAATGATGATGATGGTCATGATGAAAAAGCCCCCAGTAACGCTCATCAGTGGGTCTGCAGGCAAGGCCCACAGAGGCAGCACCGAGAAAAGGTAATGAAGAAGGGCCACTGGCGAGACCACTCCCTGGAGTGTGGTAAGAAAGCGAATCTTGCAAGGCTGAGATCATAGTGACTCATATAAGAGAACAGTGTACGCCAACAACAGTTAAAATCAGTTACTGTATACTGAGTAAAGGGGGGAAGCTTCACTTCTATTACTTCTGGAGCCGAAAGTTTCATGATCATTTGACACGTCTTTCAGTGCCTGTGGACGCCATCTTTGCAAAGGGCACAGTTTTCCAGGAGTCTTTTCCATTATTCTTTCTGAGCCTGAGCTGTTTTAAAAACAAGAGTTTTACACCTTCATGGGGAGCAACAGAACTATCTGCACTAACTGTGTTCTTCAGGAAATGGCAGACAGAAAAACAGATGGCAACTCCCTAGTGATTCCTGGCACTGCTGCTGAAAAACTCAAGCACTACTTCCAGGCAGAAGAGCTATACAGCATGGCTCATGAACAAATACCAGGTGGGAATGGCAGAGCGACCTACTGAGTTACAGTAGGAAGGCAAGAAGTCCAGCGTCTTCAGCTACTGATCCAACCAGTCTGGAGGCTGGCATTCTTCCTTTTAAAATCGATTCTCCAGCCGGCTGTGGTGGCACAGGACTGTAATTCTAGAATTTGGGAGGCTGAGACAGGAGGATTGCACGTACCAGGCCAGCATCATTAACTTAGCAAAACCCTGTTTCAGATTAAAAAATAAAATAGGGCTGGGGTGTAGCTTGGAGGTAGAATACCCCTGGATTCAATCCCCAGTACCATAAAAAAAAATCTATTCATAACCTCATCTTCTTACTTTTTTTTTTTACTACCAGCACTTTTCCAAGGGTTCTCAATATTTATGAATATTTTAAAAACTCAATTCTTTATGATAGCACTATAAATTTAAAATTTTTGTTATTTTTGGAAATGTAACATATTCCAATTCAGAACTCAAAAGTATACAGTGCAAAGTTCCCTCTCCAGACCTGTCTATCCCCTCCACCTTGGTACTGGAGATTGAACTCAGGGGCATTCTACCTCCAGCTACACCTCCAGCCCTTTTTATTTTTTAATTTGAAACAGGGTCTCACTAAGTTGCTGAGGGTCTTGTTAAGCTGCTGAGGCTGTTCTCAAACCTGTGATCCTCCTGTCTCAGCCTCCTAAGTACTGGGATTACAGGTGTGCACGACTGCTCCTGGTTCATGCAGTATTATTTTAAATATCTTTTTAATGGCTTCTAAGACTTGTATTATATTTGGAAGGAACACAATATATTCAGGAGCTGACCTGTTCTCCAAGGTGTCTCTCCCCTCCTCATCTCAGTGACATTTAGTTTTTCCCAATGACAGAAATATCAGAAGCATAAAATACAGTGACCCTTGGTCGAGTCTCCCAAACTTTTCTAAGGTAGTAGTGAGGGGAAAAAAATCTCTGATTTTCTAATTTAATCATTTAGGATGCAATGAACAGTCTACGTCATTTCACGTGTGTGTGTGTGTGTGTGTGTGTGTGTGTGTGTGTGTACTGGGGATTGAACCCAGGGGCATTCTACCTCTAAGCTACACTCCCAGCCCTATTTTTTATTCTTTATTTTGAAACAGGGTCTCACTAAGTTGCAGAGGGCCTCACTAAGTAGCTGAGGCTGGCCGTGAACCTGCAATCCTCCTGTCTCAGCCTCCCAAGTACTGGGATTACAAGTGTGCGCCACCACGCCCCATCCCTCACTTGATTTTTAACTAAAAAGAAAACCCTTAAAGAAACACTTTGAAATCTCACCAACAGTGATGATCCTCAGCAGGGTGAGCATCCACTTCTTGTTAACCAGTTTCCAGAAAGGAATAATCATTAGGAGTAGTGGAGAAAGAAAGGCTAGACTGAAACTTTCAAGTCCAGTGAGCTCCAGTGTTTGCAGGGGAAAGTAGTAGATCATTGGTCCCAGGTCATGGTAGAGAGACCAAGAAACATAGCCTACAAAAAATGGTAAGAAGAGAGAGTGTATGACCACGGCGTTGTTTTTAACAGTAGCCCTGCCACTCCACCCCCACTGCCAGCTCCTGCCTCTGACATTAACTGAGGGCCACTAACAGAATTCTTTCCCAGTTGGGAATGGCTTCCTCCTTTGGGGAGTCCCTCAGCATCCCTTAGTCATGCCGCATCCCTGTCGCCCCTTGAGTAAGTTAAGTCCTCTTCTGTCCTCTTCGTCCGGACCATCTGAGTTGATTCTGGCTTCCTCCCTGACCCTGACTGATGAAATTCCCTTGCCTAAGTTGACCCATACATACATAATGTGAAATATCAAGAAAATAAAAAAGAGATATACACAGCAGGACTCCCTCCTCCCATCTCAAACCACACCCAAAAGCTCTGTAGTGAGCTTTTCCTGAGAGGAGACTGTTTTTTGTGTGTGTGGCACAGGGGATTGAACCCAGGGGCATTCCACCTCCGAGGTCTCACTAGGTTAATGAGAGTCTCACTATTTGCTGCAGCTGTCCTCGAACCTGCAATCCTCCTGTCTCAGCCTCCCAAGTACTGGGATGACACCCGTGCGCCACCATGCCCGGCTAGAGGAGACCTTTTAAAACCCAGCCCTTAGGAGGCAGTGCCAGTTAGTGGAACACTCCAGCCTGAAGAGCCACACCTTTACCAACACTGTCAGATTTGGTGTAATAATGATCATTAGCGCTAATGAGCCCTTACCAGGTGCTGGACTCTCTGTGAGTAATAACACAGGTCATCTTTTGTTCCTCATACAACCCCGTGTCCTAGGAGGTAGGTACTAGTTCAAATGCAAAAGCTAATTAAACCAGAATAAAACAAAACAGACAAAATCCCGAAATGCAGGTTAAGTAATTACCTAAATTACAAATGGCAGAGTGAACTTAAATCCAGTCTGCCTCCGAACATCACGGTCTAACCACTGTGGGTAGCTTTCTACCAAGTTACTTCTCAACCTCCCTTTCTTAATCTGCAAAATGGGCCTTTAAACAGCCCCACAGAGTTGTTGGATTCAATGTTAGTCACTTCACATCTCTCAATTTAGACACGGGGACCGGCAGGAAAATGGAAGCACCAGCTCCCAGAAAATCGGGTTCTCAGGAGGGTGGCCTCCCTGAACCCAGAATCTCTGGGTTCACTCATTTCGTAGTGAACCCACATTTCTCAAACGTTTATCTGGGAAGTCTTGATTTTGACAGAATTTCACCACTACGTCCTTCGTACCTTTTGCAAAACTCGTGAGCACGCGAGACTCCAATCAGAATCTTTTCCCCAAATGCCAGCGGTCCCGCCGCCAGCGAGGCCACCTGCGTGGGGCAGGAGGTACCGCGGTGCTCACCTACAGCCCTTTCCCTGGGTAAGTTAAAAGTTCAGTACTGAATTGAATTAAGTTACACTGAGAGTTCACGGCTGGGGGCCGGCGGGGGGCCGTTCCCTGCTGCAGGTTCGAGGCCCGCAGGTGGAGAAGTCGCGCCCCTCGGGCGGGCGCACGCCCAGCACGGCGTGGGAACTCCGGAAACGCCGTCTCCCGCGGGCGCCTCGCCGAATCCTCGACTTCGGAACTTCAACTTCGGTCTTGTCTTTTATTCTCTCTGGGAGCCAACGTTCCCAGGGGCGATAGGCATCTGCATTCTGGGCACGGAACGCACTCTCCTCCCCCCCGGAGCTCAGCCAGCCGTGCGCGCCCCGCGGCCGGCGAGGGCTGGGGAGCGGGCACCGCGGGCGCGGCGCGGCCTCGCTTACCCAGGAGGGTCTCCAGCAGGATCTCTCTCCACAGCGAGGGCATCCCGCCGTGCGCCCTCCGCTCCCGCCGCCCCGCGTCCCCTCGGCTGCGTCCGCGCCCGGGCTCCGCCCGCAGTCTGCTGCTCGCGAGTCCGCCCGGCTGTCGGCCGGCGTGCGGAGCCGGGCGGGGTGGGGCGGGCCGGGCCGTCCCTTCCCCACCACCCGGCCCAGCCTCCCCGCCGACGCCACCTGTGCGCTCCACGCCCCGGCGGCCGCGTCTCGTCCCCGCTGTGTCATGGTAGACCGCTACGCAGCGAGGCCGCCTCTGCCGGCGCCACAGCAGGGGACGCGTCCCCGCGCGGCGACCTGCGCGCTCCGCCTCGCCGTCGGCCAAAACCAGGCTGCCTGGCTCCCTGGCGGAGCAGAGCCGAAGATGGAGAGCTGCCTGTGCTCCGCAGAGAGCGGGCAAGTGCAGCTTCTCGTTTAAACGGGGCCAGCCGGGGTGTGTCGCTAGGAGATGGCAGACAAGACCGCTGGAGACCCCATGGGGCAGCCGAGCTGGGGAAGAGGGCGGGGAACTTGTGCCCTGGCGCTTCACAAGGCCAAACGGTGCGAACCTGATTTTGGCCCGAGGAGACTCTCCAGAGGCTGCGCTACTTTTACCCAGCGTGGGTAGTAAACACACGATTTAGTAACTGCATTCTGGAAGACTGGCCCGAAATTCTAGCGGTTACAGGATTTTCTGCGGCTTTCAGAGACCTTGCAGAATTTGCTCAGGGGAGACAAAACCGATGCGAGAGTCCATCCCTAAAAAGGTGGGAGACATTCTAATTAAAAGAGTGAGTGAACCAGGCCACTGATTTCTCGCTCATCTGTTATTACACCCAGGATGTCTTGAACCCTTTTAAAACTTCCCCGAAGCGTTTTGTTTCAATTCACTTTATATTTTAAAAGAGTTTATCATTTAATACTTCTGGAAAGTTTGTCATGAAATTATTTAAACAATGATGGAATGCCTAAAAAGTACGAAGTCACTTAAAAGTGATTATTGTTATAAGTCCATAGTAGTTTTGAGCAATGAGTTCCCAATCAGTTATTTGCTAGTGCTCAGTCACAAAGATAGACGTGTAGATCAATGGGATAAGAAGGGAGAGTCTAAAGATCAACTGTCTCATCTAAGGTCAAATGATTTTACAAAAGTTTGCCAAGACAGTTACATGGGGGAAAGAATAGCCTTTTCAACAATGATTCTGAGACAACTAACTATCCATATGCAAAAGAATTAAATGGGACCTCTATCTCACACCATATACAAAAGTCAGCTCAAAATGGACCAAAGACCAAAATGTCAGAGATCAAATTATGAAGCCCTTAGAAAAAAAACATAGGAGTAAACCTTAATGATCTTGAGTTAGGCAATGGGTTCTTAGAATCAGCACCCAAAGCACAAGTGACAAAAGAAATAAGAGATAAACTGGACTTCATCAGAAATTAAAAGCTTCTAGCCAGGTATGGTGGTGTGCACCTGCAGTTCCAGCTATGGGAACTTGAAGCTGGAGGATTACGTGGGCCCAGGAATTGGAGACCAGCCTGAGCAATATAGCAAGACCCCCATCTCAAAACAAAACAAAACCATATCTATGTTTGTTTGTTTGTTTGTTTGTTTGTTTGTGCTTCTGAGGACTCCATTAAGAAAGTAGAAAGAGGGCTGGGGGTAGCTCAGTGGTAGAGGTTGTTCCAGACCTTTGGTTCAATCCACAGTGAATGTATGCTTGCGTGCGTGCAGACACACACACACACACACACACACACACACACACACACAGTGTGAAAAGATAATGCACAGAATAGAAGAAGATATTTTTATACTTTATTGGTGCGTTGTAATTATGTATCATAGTGAGAGTCAAAGTGATACAGACATACCTGCCCACAGCACTTTTGTGTTTCCCTCTGGGTCTCTCTCCTATGTATGTTAGTGAGACTGGTAGTGATGCCTTTACATATGGACATAGAATTATTTGAGCCATCTCCTTCATCAGTTCTTTCTCCCCTCCCCACCCACCTGCATCCCCCAATCCCCTTCCTCTATTCTACTGGTCTCTTTCCTCATTTATCTGAAGTCCCTTTTGTTTCCCAGTTTCTTTCTAGTTTCCATATAGGAGAGAAAACATATGGCCCTTGACATCCTGAGACTGGATGATCTCACTTAGCATAATGTTCTCTAGTTCCATCTATATTCCTGCAAATGATGTAATTTTGTTCTTTTTTATGGCTGAGTAAAATTCTATTGTGTGTATATACCACATTTTTTATCTATTCATCTGTTGATGGACACCTAGGTTGGTTCCATTATTTGGCTATTGTGAATTGTACTGCTCAACATGGATATGCATGTGTCACTATACACATTGGAAAAAATACAGCCTTTTCAATGAATGGTGCTGGGGAAACTGGATATTCATATGTAGAAGAATGAAATTAGACCCCTGTCTCTCACCCTGCACAAGAGTCAACTCAAGATGGACCAAAAACCTAGAAATTAGATCAGAAACTTTGCAATTACAAGAAGAAAACATAGGACCAACCCTCCAACATATAAGCACTGGTAGAGACTTCCAGACTTCCAGACCCCAAAGATCAGGAAATAAAACCAAGAATAAATGGAATGGCATCAAATAAAAAGCTTCTGCACAGCAAAAGAAATGATCAAGAGTCTGAAGAGAGAGTCTAGAGAATGGGAGAAAATCTTTGCCAACTGTTCCTGATAGAGGACTAATATCTAGAATATATAAAGAACTTTAAAAACTTAACACTAAAAAAAGACCCAATCAAAAATGGGCAATTTAAGTGAATAGACAATTCTCAAAAGAAGAAATACAAATGGTCAATAAATATATAAAAAATGTTCAACATCATTAGCAATCAGGGAAATGCAAATCAAAATTACACTGAAATTCCACCTAACCCCAGTTAAAATGGCAATCATCAAGAATACAAACAATAATAAATGCTGGTGAGGATGTGGGGAAATAGGAACTCTTATATGCACTATTGGTGGGATTGTAAATTAGTACAACTATGCAGATCAGTATGGAGGTTCCTCAAAAGACTGGGAATGGAGCCAACATATGATTCCGCTATACTACTTCTAAGTATCTTTCCAAAAGAATTAAAGTGAGAAGATATTTTTAATCATACATCTGTCCCAACCCATGCACTTCCATTTCTACTTACAAAAGGACTTTCTCTGCATTCTCCCTTGGTCTATTGAAAAATGACTCCCAGTGTTCAGAAGTCCCTGGCTTACATTGTGAAAATAACCAATGTAATTTTAGAAAACCTATTGGTGTGTTTACTTTTTTAGCAAGAAAACAAAAAGTGAGGGACAGGTGATCTCTTTTCACCCTTCTAGCTTTAATTTCTTAGGATTCTGTACACATCTGACGGTCTCTTAGAAAACATTCTATTAGGCCGGGCGTGGTGGCTCACACTTGTAATCCCAGTACTTTGGGAGGCGGAGACCAGAGGATCCGGGTTCGAGGCCAGCCTCAGCTCTCTCTCTCTCTCTCTCTCTCTCTACTTAGTGAGGCCCTCTGCAACTTCTTGAGACCCAGTTTCAAAATAAAGTATAAAAAATAGGTCCGGGGGTGTAGCGCGGAGACCCCAGGGATGTAGAACGCCCCTGG